>KZ987794.1:0-23050 GCA_003614145.1 Piptocephalis cylindrospora
GCCTGCGAGTTTATCCAAAAAGTACCCTGTAAGTCTCTTTCCCATGTCCAAGGCGTATACAGGGGCGGAATGCATTTTTTTCTGATTTGATCTAACCCTCTCCTCCCTTTCCCTCCAAAATACCCTTTTTTCCATGGAAATTCAGTGGCTGCTGAAGAAGTATTCCGCATTGGCTCCACTTCACCGGCCGCCATGTTATATGACGCCCTGGATCACTTTGACGTATGTGCGCTGCTAATCATCCTGTGCCTGTTGCCCTTGAAACCTCATGGCACCTCACTTACATATTCTCTCCACAATTCGTCATCCCTTAGAATGGTAATCCAAAGGCCGAGGAGCACATCCGGGCCATTCGTGTCGATCTACCTGAGGCAGTGGATCGGTGCTTGGAGGCTGCTGGGCATGAGTGGTCTCCATACTACCAGCAAGTGTTACTGAGGGCTGCTTCCCTAGGAAAATCCTTCCTGGATGCATACAGTGCCGATGCCATGGTCAGTATGTGTCAGACTCTTCGAGTTCTCAATGCTGTTCGCGCTCCCGAGATTGGCATTACTCTTACGATGACGCAGTACGTTGAGTCTTTTTTCCCCTCTACAAATAACCTTATCTGTCTCTTTCTGATCAAACTCCATATTCTTTTGCAGGTACAAGCACATAAAGGTGGATGGGTTGCTCAAGTGTCTAACCGCTCGTTTTCTTCATCTCTTGGCCCTACGCATCTGCCACTTCCTCCGTCAAAGTCCTGACTCTGTTTTGGTCGACTGGGCCTGTGCTAAAATTCGGACTTCCAGAAGCCCCGAAGAAACTGTATGCAGACAGATCGTGGAGAAGCTTGCTCAGAGTCCCGGCCTCTCCTATGCCCCTGTTGCCGAAATCGCCTTGACCCTGGGGCACCGGCGGCTCGCCTCTAGGCTTCTGGAGCATGAGCCCAAGGCTGCCGATCAAGTCCCCTTACTCCTGGGTATGGATGAACATAACCTTGCCCTGGACCGGGCCATTGATAGTGCTGATGCTGATCTTGGTAAGGTTAGAGGAAGGGAAGGGTCAGCAACTACGTATCCGCCATCTCACCTGCCATATCCACGACCCTTTTGCCTCCTGCCCTCAGTGTATCATACCCTCTTCTATCTGCAAAAGAAACTCCCCCTTGCTGAGTTTCTACGTATGATTGAGGGCAAGGAGATGGCCTGTCGCCTCCTCATCCATTATTCCCGACATCAGGACCATGACCTTCTCAAGGATTATTACTTTCAAGCGGATGACCGGGCCGGCACAGGACGGCTTCTAGTAGAAGAGGCCCTGGAAGAGGTGGTAAGGGACTTGCATACCCTTCCCACCCTTTACCCCATTCCCCGTTGACCCCATCACATTTCCTGAGGATAGGGCCAAGGAGAGATAAAGCAAGGATTGGATCGGCTACAACAGGCTTCCAAGCAATTTGGTAAAGGAAACGCATTCTATGCCAAGGTACATACCTCTCGATGAGCATGGGGGGCTCGAAGAGGTCCTGATGAAGGCTCTTCCCACCAACCCTCACCTCATCTCCGCTTTTCTCCTACCGTATAACCCATAGTGTACTGAGGATCAACAAAAGCTCCTGAAGCTACAGGAATCTCTTCAAAAAGAAGGCTCTGGCCAATTCATTGGTCTATCCGTCATTGATACTCTTTACAAGTGTCTTTTCCAGGGTCTAAGCAGTCGTGCTAGCAAAATTCGATCCGATTTCAAGGTCAGTGTAGAGAAGGTCTCTTTTTCTCTTCTTTTGTCCCACTTACCCCTTCAATGATCAGGTCTCCGAGCGTCGGTATTGGTGGACTGCTCTACGTGCTCATGTCGCCTCCAGAGATTGGGAGGCGCTGGAGAGACTAGCCAGTGTAAAGAAGCCGCCCATCCCCTATGAATCCTTTGTTGATGAGTGTCTTAATGCCCAGCACGCCTCAGAGGCCAAAAAGTATGTGGTCAAGTGTGATCCACGCACCAGGCCTGGTCTGTATGTTCGAGTTGGTGCCCTGAAGGAGGCTGCCGACGCCGCTTATTCTTTGAAGGACCCTGTTATGCTAAGGTACGTGAGGATGATAGGGAAAAGTGGTGAAAAAGGACTTCCTTTGGCCTGATTCATTTTCCATTCCTTTTACTCATACTTGATTTAATACTCTCTCTCACTCTTTCCCTTAAAACAGAGAGGTACAAGACGTATGTAAGCAGCAGCCAGGAGATCGGAACCAATTGGTCCAAGAGATCTCGGTGATGCTCGCTCAGTTGCAAAAGTAACCCAGATGTCATTCTTTCCCCACTCCGACCCTCATCATATACTCCCCTTTCATTTCCCCCGCCCACGCTCCCGCCTCTCCCTCCTTATCAATGGGTATATATGTATATTCTCGAAGACAGAGATAAGTCTGGTATCATGGTTTTTCGAGGAAATTCATGGGACAAGCTTCCCCTCGGAGATTTCCAGGATGATCTTCCGTCGAAGCATCTGCATATCTTGCTGTGCATAGGTGAGCGGGGCATTCCTGGAAAGGAACTCGGCAGCCATGATAGTAAATACTCCGCAGTCATATCCATTCATCTGGGCCGGGCAATCCTAGAAAAAGACGAACCAGGCAAAAGTGAAAAAGATGAAAACCTGAAAGGATGAAGAGGACAAGACGTACCATTTCAAAGACAATTCGCCACTGGGACATGTCCAAAGGCTCTTTTTTCTTCTCCAAGTGCTCCTCTGCCAAATAATCACTCAGTGCCTGTTTATATAGTGGGACAGTCAGAGAGCACGAACCATTATTCCTGCTTACCCCAGTCTCAAACTATGCAAACAACCTACTGTAACAGTCGTATGATCTTCTTTGTGCATTGAATCATAATAGGCAATGATCTTATCTGGCACGTGAATGGCTGCCAGGGTCCAGTGCATGCCCAGGTGGCAAGGAATGAGAATCAGCTCCTGGGCAAAGATGTCAACCTATTACGACCATCCACAGAGATCACCGGAAACCATAAGATTATGAGATGATTCAAAATTATCCCTTAGGAGTAGCTCTTACCTTCTTTGTCCATTTCTTCACCCCTGCATAACCTTTATCGATTAATTTCTTCCTGAAGAAAGTATTGAAGCAGTGTACTTTAGGGAAGGTTGGAGTGGAGGTTGCAGAAGAAGCGGACGGGGAAGCAATGAATAAGGCTTCGGATTGCGTCTTTGCCCTCTCCGCCACCAACTGAAGATAAAAGTTAACAATCTCGTCATTTAGCCATTGTCGGGGGGCCAGGGTCTGTAGGTCTTCCCGAGCAATTTCGATGTTAAACTTGTCCACGACGACTCCCCCTTGTCGGATCACATTGGATACCTGATTAAGGGACGAGTAGTATGAGGGTGTGAGTGGATGCCTTTTTAGCCACTGTACGATCCCTCTCCTGGAAAGGTGCCAACAACGACGGCGCAATTGTACCTACCGTTGCCTCCTCCGATTCAGTTAGAGGGTCAAGACGAGTCGATGGGATCATTCGAGTCCTAGCCAAGGCGATCCTCCTCTTCTGCCTCGCTCGCTCCCTCGCAGACCTACTTTCCCCCTTTCGCCCAGAGACAAGGAGCTGCTTTTCAATCTGTCGACTAAGGTCATGCAAATCATCCTCTACCTCGCTTTCCGACTCAAGTGAGTATGTGGATCCCAAGCTACTGCCCAACGCCTCCACCGATGCCTCCTCCTCCTCCTCTTGGCGTTGCTCGCCCGGCCTTAACAATCGCCTCTTCTCCTTTCTTTTAATTCTTGTCCCTACCAGACCATGTACGAATAGGATGAAAAAGAGATATTATTAATATTTCCTTTGTGTATTCTATCAAGATACATCTTCCATTAGCCTATCCTCTTACCTTTAGGAGACTTGTATACTTGTTCTGCGTACGATACAAGACCTGTCAATTGAAAAGGGAGATATTTAAACATGGCGATTAGCGGGATGAAGATGAAAAGGATAAATTCCCTAGTCATTCCCTTAACCCTCTGAGAAAAAAATGCAACAAAAGTGGAGCGTACCTTCCAAGTCAACTCCATCTTCATTCCCACCGCTTGATTCGGGATATTCCTTCATCATACGTTCCAACCACTGCTTGGTATCCTACAGAGAGCGAAAAAGGCCGGTTTGGAGGGAGTCAAATGTCATTGAATCTTATGGATGAATGCTCATAGACACCACTTATCACACACCCAATGGTGCTTACTTGATATCTAGCTCGGTTGGCCCGACGTCGTTTTCTCTTTTTATCAGTCCTGTAAATTCTTTCCTTCGTCAGTTGCGATGGCTCTAGGCCAAGGATGTGCGGGGAGGAGGAAGATGCGACTTCAGTTTCTAGCTTCCTTCTAACGGAGGCTGAACTGAAGGGGGAAGGCCGGGAGGGGAAAAGGCCGGGGGAAAGCTGCCCAGGTGGGCACTGCGACTTGGGTTCGGGAAGTTTGGGTATCCGGTAAATCCTTCTCGAGGAAGCCACTGAGTCCAGAGGTCTCATGAGGAAGAGAATGGGAGAAAGGAAAAAGAGAAAGGGACACTAAAGACGAAAGGAGTGGGAAGAGGACAAAGCTGGGTAAGGCCATCTCCGCCAGACCTAGAAATACCAGACCAAAACAAATCCATCATTTCCAGCTGAAGCTACCCATCTCGCCTCGTCTGAACAGATGAGGCTCTCAAGGGCAATGCAGGTTTCCAAAACACTCTCACTAGTTTATACAATGATCAAAACCAAAGAAACAGAGGACTAATTTAAAGAAATGTCGATTTTTTGGTTTGGGAGTAGCAATGACGAGGGTAATTGAAAAGGAGCTAAGCAGAGCATCTTTACTCTCTAAAATCCAATTGAGGCTCTGCTCCTATAGGAAAACTATGAGATTATCTTTGATTCTAGCCAAGAATCAAGCCACATTAGACATCTCTATCGCCACCATCATCACCCTGACTACCTTATAAGAAGCCCCGATGGCGGCATCAATAATTGAAGATAGGCGCTAATAAAGCGTCATCAAATATTACTCTATGGCACCCCTCTACATCGTCCGTTTCCTCAATATGAAACCATCGACACCGTACCTTTTCCCAGATCGAAAAGTACCGCTAAATCTGACTTTGTAGTATATACTAGCTATATATAAATCTGCAGAATAGTATTTTCTGTCGGTCGTATGGCCCAATGGATAAGGCGTCCGCCTACGGAGCGGAAGATTCCAGGTTCGATCCCTGGTACGATCACTTTTGTCCTCTTCCTGTTTTCTTTTGGACTCGTCCATCTTGTGTGTGGAAGTGGTTTGTCAGCAATGACGCGAGTAATGATTGTTAAAAGGGACAGTAGGGGAGAGGGGCGTGTGCTCCAGACTGCTTTGTCCGTTCAGTTTCCCACCCACAGCACTCCTTGTCTCTTTTTGCTCCTTACCTCTAACTCCCGGCATCCTACCATCCCTAGCGAAAATTACTTCCTTATGGCCTCTTTTCTCCCGCAAGACGTTCTACCAACCGATAAGGAACAAGATGACTTACGCATTCAAGGAGTGCAATGGGCCTTAGGGAACGGACTGGTGATCTTGCCGCGTTCGACTTTGGGGTCTGAGATAGACGGGGCCATTACCGTCCATGCACCCTTTTCACTTCTTCCCACACCCTTCCCTAAAGGATGCTTTAAGGAAGCCCTGGCGCTACAGCCGATTATTAATGCACTGGTCGATCGTGTTGCTCAGGATGATGAGTATATCTCCAAGATCATGGAAAGGTAGACGAAAAGATGGGCTCTATGTTATTTTAGAGGTGAGTGGCCGCTTATATCAGCCTATTTCCTTTTGGTAGTGTCATCAAGGTAGATCCCTTTACCGCTCGAATGTACCAACTCTACAAGGAGACTCATGAGATCGCTCATGCTCGTAAGGTAAGTGGTAGGATTGTTGTGTATATTGAACGATACTTGTGTTCGTCTAGCTCATTATTTATGATGGAACCTTTACTCCCCATATTTTGGGTTAATTCGGGTCGCTCCCCTGCTTTTCTTTAGGCATGTACTCTCGGGATCCTGCGGTCGGATTACTTGCTGCACCAGGAGACCCAAGAGTCGTCCTCCGTTACCATACGTCAAGTTGAAGTCAATACGATCGCCGCTTCGTTTGCCGTACTTTCCGAGAAAACAACACTCCTTCATCGGTGAGGCTTGCAGGATTCATGGCCAAGGGCCAGTACTCTTTTTTTTTCATACTAAGTGTTGATTTACTATGATCACTCACTCTGGTTTTTCCCCTCTTCCCTTCCTTTCCTTTTTTGTTTTTCAATTCAATGTCTTGACTAGATATCTCGACAAGTATAGAGGCGATGGACAAGAAAAAGCGATCGGAGCAGGAATTAACTCGTCTTTACCAGACAACCAATCGGCCCACAACATTGCTCAGGCTCTGCATAAAGCCAATGAACTCTCCTTTGGATCAGAAAAGTATGTGCATCTATATCCATTCTGTACCGCTATCTATTAGAAGACTTTATGGGGCGCCTGACTCATATCTCGGCTCACCCCCTAAATCTTAAACCATCATTGAATCCTCCCCTTTAGATTGGGCTACCTGTTAATGGTGGTTCAGCCTGAAGAACGCAATATCTTTGACCAGCGGGGGATTGAACATGCACTTCTTGAATGCTCGTAGGTTTCACCTTTTTTCCCGCGGTTGGGAGGACACTTTTGTATATTTCGAGATGTCTTTAGCTAACCAGGGGGGTTGAATTTTTTTATTAGGACCAAGGGTGTAGGACCGGGAATTAGGGCAATTCGATGCTCCTTGAAGGAGCTCGGGGAAGAAGCATCTTTGCAACCCGAGACAAACCATTTGTTCTTGTAAGCCTTAGAAAACACTATAAGAAGTTAAAACCTTAATTAACTTGGCCCATTCTCCTGATCTAAAAACACCCTTTTCTTCATAGCCGTGGGCATCACATTCAAATAGTTTACTACCGATCAGGATATACACCAGAGGATTACTCAGCCGAAGGCCCTTCGGAGGTGGCCTGGGAGGGAAGGAAGAAGGTGGAACTTTCCACAGCCATCCCATGTCCCTCTGCAGCGTATCACTTGGTTGGGGCCAAGAAGATGCAACAAGAGCTGGCCTGTCCTGGAATCCTGGAAAGGTCTGTAAAAATTGGGTATTGTGGGTGAGGGATATGTGTTATTTCGTACACTCATCTGGTTTATCACGGGGGAATATAGGTTCATTCCCGAGAATAATGATGTCAAGAGGATGAGATCATCCTTTGCCGGGCTTTATCCTTTGGATGATACAGCCGAAGGGGAGGCTGCTGTCAGTATGGCCCTAAAAAATCCTGAGGGATATGTGATGAAGCCTCAGCGGGAAGGAGGAGGTAAGCATTATGGTGCGAGTGAGGTCGGAACGATAGCTTTGAGCCTATGCCCAATGACTACTATCAAAAGTAACCAATGGCCTTATGGCCCATTATCCCTTCTGATACAGGAAATAACATTTACGGCCAGGATATTCCCAAGATGCTGCAGAATCTAACGGTGAGGGATAGGGGTGCGTACATTCTGATGGATTTAATCAAACCCCCCAGAGCTCAGGGCTTGATGGTGAGGGAGGGGACAGTCCACGAAGATGAGGTAGTTAGTGAACTTGGGGTGTATGGGACGATTGTGAGGTAGGTTGTATGAGGCGGAATCAAAGATGGGCATGAGTGTATCTTTGGGTGGGCTTTGGAGGTGATTTCAACCCGTCCTAAATTCCATATTTATTGGTACGGTGGCTGTAGGATGCATCAGTCCGGGGAAATGGCCGTTAATGGAATCGCTGGGCATCTCCTGAGGACCAAGGGAGCCGAGACTCGGGAGGGGGGAGTGGCGGTTGGGTTTGCGGTGATGGACAGCCCTCGTCTATTCTAGAGGGTAGTCAATGGTCTAGCGTTTGCCTGTTTCCAGATCTGCGATAAGAGGAATGAGATTGATGCTTTTTGCATGAATTTAATTATTCTATGTCTTGCTTTTTTGGGCCGCCACTCGAGGGCTAATAATGAATGTCATGACTTGCTTTGAAAACTCATTCATTTTCTAGCCTCCATGCGACTATATTACTCTGTGTAGTGAACGTCAATGGTTTACCAACCTGGCTTCATGACCATCTAAATCCCTAGGACTGATGTTTCCGATTTTGGGTAAAATTTCAGAAAGAACAAGCACATGGACTACTGTATGCCAAGAATTCAAGGTGCGATGCTATGTGTGGATGGCAGCTTGATCAACATGAGTCATGCCAGTTGTACACCTTGCTTCTCAAATCTCACAGATCGGTCTGGCCTTGGAGGAGTGCTCTACTATTCCACATGTAGAGTACTCCGCTCATTTAGAGGAGATGAGAGGGAGGGGCGACTGGCTGGTTGGCTGAATTGATCGAATGCAATGGGCAGTAAATGAATGCCCCTCTCTGTCCACTCCCATCCATTCACCAAAGTCACCAACTGCTGTCTCTTATATATAGGGAGGACGATTGGCGCAATCTCCCCCACTTCATTATCTTTGCATCTTTTCTCCTTCGTGCCCCTCCGCCGCTCCCTTGTTGCTCTACTCTTATCTACCTTTCGTTTCCTAGTGACTATCCTCCAGAAGACCTACATTCTAATTCTTGAACAACCGACTCTTCAGTATGGACCATAAGCAAGACATGGACCGCAAGTACGACTACCCTGCTTCTCCCGCGCTTACCTCTGGCCCTCCGCTCCCTACCTCGACCGGTCCTACCCAGGCTCATGTGCCCGTGACTACCCCAGGCCCTAGTACTCAAGCTTCCTATGTCGCTCCGCCCCACCACCCCCCTGTACACCAGGATGGCTTTCCTGTGAAGACACAGACTATGCCCGAGCCCGAGATTACGCCCATGCCCTCAGTTGACACTTCCAGCTCGGCTTTTATTGACCCCAAGTATCCACCACCACCCAACCCACCCCAGGCTCCGTCCCAGGCCCACTCATCCCTTGGACATGCCTTTTCCCCATCCTCCCCCTCGGCCGCTGGACATAATCCGTATTTTGAAGCCAAGCATCCTGTACAAGCTACTCCGTCCTCTCATGCAGCTTACTCTCCTCAAGCCCACCAACCTTCTCCATACGCCGCCGCCAACACCAACACCTCTTACAGCACGCCTCCTGCGACCTATCCAACCCCTCCCACCCCGGTGTACGCAGCGGAGACCACGACTAGCAACCCTCACCTAGAGAAGCCAGCAGAAAATGCTAGTTATTATGGGGCCCAGCCAGCCTACCATCAAGGGCAAGGTCATCCCAACAACACTGATCGTCCGGGATATGGCTATGGCGGTGCGGGCCCCTATCCAATGCAAATGCAGCAGCCTCAGGTGATTATGATGCAGCAGGCTCCAGCGCAGAAACCATCTGGGAGTGATGGCCTCTGTATGGGTCTTGGGGCAGGCTTGTGCTTTTGTTGCCTCCTGGACGCCATATTTTAAGGGCTTCTTTCTCCCTTTTTCCTTCCTGCTCTGATTTTAGGAATGGTGGTGTGTTTCTAGGTTGTCTTCACACATCATCTCTTCCTCCTCGTCTATACAAATATACATTGATCTCTTTTTATTTTACGGGTGAACTAGATGGGCTTCCATAAATTTTAGCCACCTTTTACTCCGGATAATCGTATTATTGGATGTGTGAGGCATAAAGGGAAATCTGAAAACAGCGATTGGGAATTGTCGATTGATCATTGATCATTTGTTATTTTTGATAGAATGCATGTTCATCAGCCTATGAAGAGGTTCGTTTGGACCTGGATGCCACAATCTCCTGTCAAGCCGCCGAGCTGATCTTGAGAACGGGTAAGATATCTTCTACAAGCAATCCGTATTCTCCGAGTGCATGGGGACGTAGCATATGCCCGAGTAGGATCCACAATGCAATATGAGCCATAGGGTAGAATAGGAGTGTAAAGGTGGCGATGGAGATGAAAGGTCCGATAAGGAGAGAGATACTAGTGAAGGCCAGGAGATGTCGAAGCTGAAAGAGCTTTTCCTCATACATATTGTGCTGAAGCCGAAAAACAGAGTGTATGATCCAAAGAAGGGTAGCTATGTGGAAGAGGAGCATGCTCCTGACATGTATCTGATAGGGTGAATGCTTGGATACCACAGAAGCACCCTGTCCACCGTCACCCGAAGAAACTTCACTAAATCTTCATTGAGATATCCTATGGATCATACCAAGCTTGTGCGAGATAATACTCAGGTCAGGCATACAGTATAAGCCACATGCGCTAATCTAAATGCTGATGAAGGCCAAGAAGAGGGCAGCAATTGAAAGAGAACCGACAGAGAAATAGGAAGAGTGATGGAATAAAGTAAAGAATATTGTTGGGGGGATTGAAAAATCCACTAAAGAAGGAAAAAGTGAGTGAGTTTGTGAGGGAATGTAAATCTTTTAAATTTTGTGTTGCGTGCACTTGTAGGAAACGGAAAGCAATTATACTTTTCTCAAATATACATTTACTATTTATCATTATTTGCGCACCTGGATTACCCTTACTGTAATCTGCACGATCGGGCCTCATTAGGACATATACGCAATGACGGGGCGTCGCAGACGCCAACCAAGGTTCCATGGGGCCTTGCATGGATCTAATTAGCCAAGCAGTCCCTTCCAGGATGATCGGAGTGTAGTTCATGAACAAGAGCGAGAAAGGAACACATTAGACATACAAGTGCACTAATCTCCACAGACCATCAAAGCAGAATCACATTATCAAAAAATAATTCAATTCGTCACGCTATCCAAAAGACCTAGGTATTTTCCATCCCGAGAAGAATGACCTAGAGCAAGGGATGGAAATGCATGGAGCGCCGTCGAAACATGGCTTCCTTAAAGGAATTAACCACGTCCTTGATTTCCTGGGCCTTCGAGGAAGCCTCAGGAGAAGATGGAAACATGCTGTATAGACTGGACTGCCAAAAATTTTTCCGGGACGACGAGTAAAGAGTGTCAATGAAGTCGGTGAGACTATCATATATATCACTCGGAATATTTAATGATGGGCTATGCGCACCAAGGAGTGAGTAGCTCGGGGGGATTTCGAGTCTTAATGGCGCTGAATATTTAGAGCTCCAAAATGCCTTCAGGGAGTGATGTAAGACCTCAATTATACTGGAGGCCAGTTGGGCTGGTTCAGTTTTAATCAGTGTTAAGAGGGCGAAGGAGTAAAAAGCCAAACGTTTGCCAAATGCTTTCTTCATGTCTTTGGAATGACAATTTACCCAGGAATCAATAAGTTCGTGATACCGGCGGAGCAGTGTTACTTCTGATCTGAACGAATCTTTGGGAACCCGAGTTTGTAATGCCTCCACGTACCATCTCACGGTGAGTCTGACCATAAGTTTATAGGATTGAACCACCCAAAGGTTGTTATCTGTAGTCAAGCCGGTTGCATGGAAAATGTACTTGTTTGATTGGTTGATCGAATGAGAAACAGCTGGACTTTCCTTGGACAAGGCATCCACAGCATCCACGAATGTAAATACCATCTTTTCTCTCTTCCTTTCTTCTTCGTTAATGGAAAATCCATTTCCCGGGCGTATTCTAGGTGATAAAGAGTTGATCGAAGAGAAGGAATTAGCCGTCTCGAGGAATAATTTAGAGGCTTTCCGGTTTTTTTCCCAGAACATAGGCCCTTTGGAATGAATGACCTTGGCATAATGGTTTACAGACTTCTCACTAAATGATCCCTCGTGCAGAAAATGCATGCTGTCCAAGAGAAGTCGGCAGTGGACATCAAGAGAAGGTGGCGCCAGTCTGCCTTCGTGCAACTCTATCCAAATGATCAAGTTGGACAGGAAGGTATGCAGTCGATTCAAGGTGGGTATGTACATCTGAGCCATTCCATCAGTCCACACACTGCCGCTAAAGATTAGTGAGGGCCTCCAAGAGTGATAGCATGCCATCAGGATGGTTCCGCTGATAGAGTTGATGAAACGGTCAGTCGGTATCGCGTCCTGGTTTGTGAGATTACGAAAGAGTATCATCGACCAAGAGAGAGGAGATTCCACTTTTTTATGCACGACCCCAGGGCTGACCCAAAGGTTCAAACTCTTAACTTGCTGACGGAATTCATTCTGAGAATAGGGTTGTTGAGATAGCCCAAGGAGCGAGCGTAACTGCTCCACCATTGCTGATACTGCTTCATTGAGCCCTTTACGTTTCTTTAAGTACATCCGGACCCATTTCCAGTATGCTGGGACGTCTTGGAGTACATCGTACAGCCACATGAAACACGTCTCAATATCTTCCATTTCTCTAGGGCTCTTAACGGTATCTTTACGATGATAAAAGTCGGCTAGATTCGGGAGAGCAGGTAAAAGGGAGTAGATAGTAGTGATGGGGAAGATCTTCATTCGGGTGTCGCATAGGCGCATGGCGTACTCGACACTGTCCTTGGCTCGAGTATCGTCCAGGAGCGTCGTTGAAACTTGACGAGCCGCTTCCTCTGCGGCAGAAAGCATTGGCTTGGCTACAAGAGCTGTACGGTCATATTAAAATACGTACGTGAGTTGGATGATCATCGACTCAAGCAGTGTCCTTTTCCCACTATTCATCATTCTTTACCTGAACCATGATGGACAGAGAAAACCTTGCTGGCCAAGGCCATGATTACCATGTTAGTTAGGAGAAAGGCGTAAATTGGGGATTTCATCAAAGAAGCAGAGGTATATTTTCGTATGAAAAATAGGAGAGAAAAAAAAGGAGAAGGTGGGAGGGAAGGGGGAAAAGCTTTGGAAAGTCTGAAGTGATGAGATCAGGGCCCTTTTATTTGAAATGCTTGACACTTGTGGGATACTAATTTTCTTCTTCCATCGCATCTCAAGAATGGAACCTGAAACCCTGGGCAAGTTGATATGCTTTGTTGTCAATGCCACATCCTTTTCTCTCTCGCTTGAACTCTCCTCCAAAGCACAGGGTAAGCTCTTGTAAAGTGCGACTGTTCAACAACCACGTGCTATGCAGCGGAATAACATGCCCCAGCCATAAGGCCAGAGACATCCAATCATGGGATGTACGATAGGATGAATCAATGGAACTGTGGGGAACTTGATGCCTGTGCATCGGAAGAATGGTGTCTCCAAAGAAGATGTGTACGTGTGTTACCAGAAGACATCAGGCAACTAGGAGGGCATGTACAGATGTAGGATCTGGGTCTAAAGGTAGTCTGATCACGGTATACAAACTTGAAAGATTATTCTAACACCGCGATCATCTGGGAGGGATATGAGAAAGTACAACACGGTGAGGAAAAGGGAATTCCCGCATTCTCGGGTTAGTCCTTTCGGTTCTCTCTTATTTCACACTTTTGATCCTCCCTTAGCCTGTGTCTCCGTTTGGTCTTTGATTCGCTTTTTGAAGCGTTTAGCTTGTTACATCAACAATGAACAATGATGACGATTTGGTTTCAAAACTGATCAGATTGGGTAATAAATCGGACAGCACAGCTGATTGCTCGTAGAGGATAGGAAGGAAAGGGTCTGTTAGCGTTTGACTGTAAGGAAACACAAATGGTCTATACACATCAAATGACCAAAAAACATATTTCGCGTTCTTGCATAGGGTGATATATGGTTTATCTTTTGCTTTGGCAGGATGATAAAGACGCATACATCAGTCAAGCATCTCCCGAGAAATTATCAGAGATCACTCGCTTAGGACTTCTCCTTGATGAGACTGGAATCGGGCCAAAGAACTCGGTAGACGGTGGTTCCTTCACTGGCCACCTTGGCTGGGCTATCCTTGCCCTTCTCGGGCCCAGTGACAAAGAGGCTCAGAGGGTTATCATTGGATTTACCATTGGGTCTAGTGCCAAAAGTACCAGAAGCAATATGGGCTCCCTTGAAGATATCGTCGTCCAGAGGCGATGTAGACGACTCATCCGGGGTAAGGTCGGTCCATTTCTGACTAGACCAGAATTGGCCTACTTCGTCGTTGCCAAAATCAGCAATTTCAAGCTGGTCACTTCCTTGAGACGCTGTGATGATCCGTTGAGTACCGACGATAGGGTAGCTACCCAACGAGGCAGAATTCAAGGAGTTGGTAGAAGGGTTGTAAATACAGCCAGGCAAAGGATTTCCTATCTTGCGCCAAGTAACAGGACCATAAGATGCATCCCCTGGACCACAAAGAAAGTATAAACCATCTTCACCCTTGGCTACCACCGAAGTGAGGGAAAACGGAGCGTACCCCACAGCCCGTCCGCCTCCGGGAGACATAGGATCAGGGCTGTTATCACCTGACGCAGGCATGGCCTGGGAGCCAGAGAAAGCAAGGGAGAAGAGGAGGGCGGGGAGCAAGGAAGTAGAAAGCATGGTGGTCAGCTGGGAAAGAGGAGAAACGGGGAGAGGGGAGTTTGATGAATGACGAAGACCAGCAACGTGTATTCAGTGAGAGATGGAGAGGAGGTAAGAAAATTGGAGGAATGAATGGGAATGGTGAGGGAAAAGGGCGAGAAACAGGAAGCAAAGACAGGAGGTTCCTCTCTACACTTATACCTTTCCCCTATTTGAACTGTTCATGGGAATAGATATAACGTTCTATCAGCTGGTTCTCCTTACTTCATTGCCTCCTCCCAAAACGGCGGGATCAGGTGATGGAGCGCTCACAAGAGCGGAATTGAAAATACTTCTGTGTCGTTGAGGTGATTTGTGGGTGTGGAATGATCACTTATTATATAGAAGTCCTGATGGGAATATGGTTTTATGGAATGGATACGAGGTATATGGGAGGAGCAGGCTAGGAAACGCGGGATTTGAATAGCTTAGAAGGCCATCTTAAGCAGCATTTAGGATGGAAAAGGTAAGACCCAGAGTTTAATCTAGGAGAGAAAAAAAGCCAAGATTTATGAGGAGGAAAAGATGAAAGAAAATGTAAATCATCGCCCTTGGGCTTTTTATCTCTTTCTGTTTTTACATCCTTGATCCTTCTTGGTTGTGTCGCTGTTTAACGCTTGATTCGCTTTGTTGTAGCGTTCAGCTACTACAATAGACATCAGAGTTCTGCCCAGCATTCACCAGCTATTCAGTGCGAATATCCCCTTATCATTATCTACCAGAGTATCTTTCAGTCAATCTGACCAATCAGCTGTCTAGCTGCGTGGGGCTGAAAAAGCACAATGTGAAAAGGGCAGATGAGTTGGTTAGAAGCGTTACCTATCGTGCAAGGCAAGCATTGGTTCAATGAAAAGGCTCAAGAGAAAGCATGCCAAGGACAGGGAGAGGGGGATGAGAATGGGAATGGGAATGGTGCTCAGCGTCACTGCGTTTCCAATCTCAACATCCTGGGAGCAAGGTGGGTGGTTAGTAGGTAAGTAACCAGTAGATGGGGAGGATAATTATGTTATGTCTTGGGGCCACGACTGGGTTGAATTTGAGCGAGAGAGAGCTAGAGACGGGCTGTAACTCCGCTCAGGATAAAGAAAGGGACAGGATATGTCAGCGTATATTTCGAAACCTTCGCTCTTAAGTCGGAGAAAGAATCTCTAACAGAGACCCGTTTCAATCGTCCTCTCATTGATCGCCTTTGTCTCTTCACATCTCCTGACAATCCATGGACTCCATCTTCGTCCCTTTTCCTTCCTGAGTATGAGAACAGGATAGCCTTACTAACCATTCCTTGTCTAGCTCTGTCATTCAGTGGTGCATTCCCCTAGATCAGCCATGTCTCCCACTCCCCCATCGCAACAGACTTAAATAGAGGCCAGGTCGAAGCCCTTTCCTCCCATCCCATCCTGCTCACCCTCCAACCTACCCAATCCTACTCTCCTTTTACCGTCTTCCCCTCTTCAGAGCTTTGGTCTCTTCTCCATCCTTCTACTTTTCTCGTCAAGCGACACTCCCTTTCCCATCATCCCCTGTTCTTCACTATGAAGCTCACATCCATCCTACTCGTCTCCGCCATGCTGGTAATGGCCCTTACTGTTGCTGCTAGTCCCGCTCCCAAGAAGGATGAACATTCTGAGGATCAGGATGATAAGCAGTCTGGGGATAAGGATGACAAGAGTGAAGATGTCAAAGAGTTTGGTGCACTTGATAGCGATTCGGATGGTCTGTTCGTTACGGATCCCCAGCCGTGGACCGACGCCGAATGCAGGAGCGACAGCGATTGCCACCGTCCTGGTGAAGTGTGCAAGGGTTGGGGCAATAGCTGCGTTAATAAGGAGGCGATCGATGCTTGGGAAGCGAGACAGCCAAAACTTCCGGGGTTCCCTTGAGTAAAAGATACCGATCCCTCTCCATCCCTACTTCTCAAGCAGCTGTGTCTTTATTAGGAATCTCTGGCCATAATAGATCCTTAGCACTGACTGTCATTCTTTTAGGATTTTCATGAATAGCTGCTCCCCATTGATTGTGTGTGGCAGTTCATGCTCATACATCAGAAAAATGATCTCTTCTGGAGGAAATAAGGATAGAGGAAAGTAAAAAGAGAGAAAAAAGAAGAGTTTCGTAAAGGTATGGTGACTCAAGAAATGGGGGACTTGGAGTATTTGAATGATGATTTAGATTAAAGTTTCCATCTAGAGCTAGGATAAGGCTTGGATGGAGCCGAGAACGGCTTTGTTCTTTATCGTGCATGATTGAGAGTAGAAAGGTATCAGAATCAATACTCTTTTGTGCATAGCATTCGTTATTCAACTTCATTATTATTGCAATCAAGGGAAGGGGCATGTTCAGAGTATCAAGTGACATAGAAGGCAGGTGCACATGTAAAATGAATACCAAATATGTTCTATGTTCCCTTAAATAGATGCTACCAACTCCTTTCCTTAGAGTATTGCTCTCATCATTATCTTCCCGCAAGCTCTCTGGCTACTCTCTATTTACCCTTCGACGGTGTAAGAGTTGGCCTTGTGTTTAGGGACAAAGCTAAAGTCTGCCGGGGAAGGACCAAGGAGCATTTCACTGCAAGCAATGGTGATGAAGGTTTAGCGGCGACTAAGATTGAGAATATCATCTCATAATAGATACTAGAGATAATAAGGGAATGATGCACTCACCTAATTTTCACCCAGTCAGATGCATTGGGGCTGGCCATCAGGGTTTCTAAATCATTTCGGCCTCGGAATGCCGGGGGACGATCGTTGATCTTGGGAGGCATAACTTCAAGCAGGCCAATAGGGATGTAGCTAATGAGGAGAATGGGCGATCAGTAAGTAAAAAAGAATTCTGTCTTCCCCGGCGTTTAATCACATTGGCCAAGATCACACACTCACCGATGAAGAAATGATTGCCATTCACAAAGGAAACGACGAGTTAGGTTCACTCCTTGCGTGTCACTTCCCCAGTGCTCCAAACCAAAATCACAAAACTGGCGGAGAATGTCAAGCCGTTCCCCTGATGAAATATCCCAGTGTCGGCGCTCCTGAATCTCCTGGAAGATCCATGGCTTGATCAGGGCTCCACGGCCAATCATCACTCCATCCACTCCGTTATCTTGATTAACCTGAGAATAATAGTCTTCCCAAGACAGTACATCCCCATTACCTGCACCACGATCGAAGGATGAGTGTCGAATGGGACACGTTCAATCTGGGCAAAAACAGAAGAAGTACTTACCGAAAAGAGACATTGGGATGGTACGATCGCCTTCGTTCGCAAGGACACCACGACGGCTCTTACTACAGCTCTGAACGTAATCCCAATCTGCTGACTTGGTGTACCGTTGCTGCCGCGACCGTCCATGAAGCTATTCGTAGTGCAAACACAAGGCAAAGGTTCCCATGTCAATATGGTCATGCTCAATGAAGCATTTCCCCCTACCCCTACTCTCCCTTACCGTGACGTTAGAAAGACCCCAAGAGGAGATGCGAGGAATAAGGTGATGAGCCGTGGGCCTTGCGTCCATCACACCCATGCGGATCTTGGCTGTGATGGGGATAGAGGTGACCGCATCCATTCCACGAAGGATACGACCCAGTTTGTTAGGTACATCCATCAACGCACTCCCCGCACCCCGATTAAAGACCGTGTCAATGGGACAGCCCACATTGAGGTCAATAAAGTCGATCTGGTAATCCTCATGACTGAGGAGTTCAGCACATTGGACCAGGGGGTCTGGCTTATTGCCACACACCTGGACGCCAAAGATATCCTCAGAGGGGTGTCGTTTGATCAGGGCCCATTCGGATTTGAGGCCTTGAAGAAGATTTGTGGCTACAGCCATCTCCCCGCACGTAATGTCGACACCAAAGCCCTTGCACACCCGGCGGAAAGGAAGGTTCCCTACGGTGGTCAAGGGAGCCAAATAGGTCTTTCCGCGGATATCAATCTATCGTCATATGGATGGGAGAAGAAATGAGCTGAGCGCTAGCTAGAAAAGAGAAAAGGACAACAACTCACCTCCTTCTTCTCACACTGGCGTAGGGGAGCCTCTTGATAGGTAGACTCGTTCGAAGCCTCCTTTACAGAGGCCTCATTATGAGGGTTGTCTCCTTCACTCTTCTTGGATTCTATCTTGGGCTCTTTTCCGCTTTCCTCCTTCTTAGATTCAATCGGACCATCACCATCAGTATGGCCTTCCTTGGCCTTGTCCTCAAGCCCAGAGACTTTGGAGACTACCTGGGAGGCACGCTCCTCCTGCTGACGTTGCTTCTCTTCCTCAATAAGGCTCAGGACCTTTTTGCTACGGCTAAAGGAAAGTTTTTTCGTCCGAAGGTCCTTGAGGAAGGCACTGCGGACAAAGTTAACATGGGCCTTTGGAGCCGTGGCCTGACGCTCCTCATTCACCATGAGTGACCCATCCTCGGGGTTGGTGTGCATTTTGGCGTATCGGCATCGGTGGCCATAGGGGCATTTGCCAAAGACAGAGAAATGAATGCAACGATCACCAATGTCAGCAGGCTTCACGGCGAGGTAGCTGGCCAGGTCATGGGAGAATCTGCAGGGCTCCTGGCATGGGTCACCCGAGGCAAATCGACGGCAGATCTACATAAGATAAGGAGAGGGGGAGAAGGATAAGAAACCGAGAGGGATAGGTAGTTCCATGAATTTAGACCTGCTTTGCCGCTCCTTTCTCTCTTAAACTCCTCTTACATCAAATTCGTCACGGGAGTTGCCCGCCTTACGGTTCTTGTTCTGTCCGCGCCCGCGTCTTTGCTTCTTCTTTGGTGGTCCCGATGACGTATTCTCGTTATCTTTCTGGTCGGTAATCTCCTCTGTCCTCGTGTCTGTATCGGTGGGAGCAATTGCTTGGGCCTCGGAAGGCTTCAGAATGTACTCAGGCTTAATGGGAGCTGTGCCTGGGGGTAAGGTAGAGGCAGTCATGATATTCTTTTGCGATAGGGCCACGGTGGGGGAAGACAAAGGTATAAATGGGCGGTGATGGTCAATCAAATGGTAGAACAACGAAACTGGAAGTGTCGTGCTGGATGGAGAAAAAGACAAAGCCGGCAAAATAGGTTGATAGTGATTGCAAAGAAGAATTGGGCTGAGCCTGATTATCGTGATGGCTGTCTACTATAGCAATTGAACTTTATTTTTATTTTTTAAAATGAGGTTGATTTTTATCATCACTGCACTCAGAGTGATGGCTTAGTTGCATAAAAATGCATTGTCTTGTGGGGAAACACAGACCCAAGAGGTATTGCTTCCGAAAAAGAACAAGCAGTGGGCTGCATGCTAAAAATGGGATTTTTTCCATAAAAGTTTAGCTTTGTGCAAAATTTGATATATTAAGAAGAGATTGCTGTATTTACCACTACTAGGAAGAGAAGGGATTTAATGCGGACGTATTTATCCCGATCATCGAGGCTCCCTCGTTCACACCTTTTAAAACCAAAACAACTTCTTTGACATACATCAACGAAGCTTTGTAACAAGCCAGATAATTCTTAAAAGCGCCCCCATCACATTGCATCGAACGGGCCCATCGTATTCAGTCTAGGACCAGGGACTTGACGACCGTAGCTCCACCATGTCAGAGTCGCTTGGCTTTACGGAAAGCGTCATGTATGAGGACTCGCCACTAGCCGAGTATATGCAATGTAGGTTATTTTATACTCCACCTATCACAGTCCTTCTAATTCACTCTATCTTTGGATGATGACATTGTCTCGATAGCGATCGAGATAGATGAGGGTGCTATATCCACTCTTCCTGAACAGCCCACCAAACTAGGCGTTGGCTTCAAGAAGTGGACAAGTAGATTTTTCGCAATACCATGTATTTTGTTGAATCGTTTAAGGGGCATAGCAGCCCTCGGGAATGAGCAGCGACTCTCCATTCTTCTTTATCACCAGCTCTTAAACTCTCCACTCGTCCATACCCGTCCACCGAAACGTGGGACACCCATACCTCCAATCCTGCCTGTATCAAGATCATGGATAGGGAGCTGGATGGATCGTATGCTCATTCTACCTCTCTCCAACTTCCCTACTCTTCTTTTAAGTATGGTGATTCTGGCATCCTCGAGTCTTCCAACTTGCCTCTCCGTACTCTCTCCTCGCATGAGTACCTTCCTTGGGTCTACATCCTTCAAGCTTTGGATATACCGGGCTGGCGGCTGGATGGGGACGGGGGCGCTGGTAGGTTGCAACGGGGTGAGTGGCTCTTGCTTTCCTACACGTTGCTCACCTTTTCCCTTGGCCGTTTATTCAGTCCATTGCCCTCTTCACCTGGACGTTAAAGAGACTTCTGGCCGTTGGCTCCTGCCGACTATCTCGTGCGTGCCATCAGCTACATGCCCAGTGCTCTAGGAGTGTGCTGGCTATCGGTGAGGTAGAATTGGTGGCACGGGGTTATCGACTGGCGGGACATGGGTCCAATGCCCTTGGCGTATCATCTATTTCGCGGATTGAGCAGGTCGCCTCGGTAAAACATTGCCTACCCTTGCGTATGAATATCCTTGAGGCTTTGGAGGGATCTTTTGAAGCGCTCTCCATCCCCTACGGAAATCAAGTACCTTGGACCAACAACACAGGAGAGGGCCCAGCCTTGTCATGTGAGGCACCTATCGCCCCATCCACTGCTGGCGTACACCTAAATCATGAAAATAGGATGGAGGAAGAGGAAGGGGAAAGGGAATCGTTGTCCATCAGATATCTCCAAGGCCAGATCCTCCAACTCCATCTGCAGCGTCGACTATGTCTTGTTGAGTGCCTTCAACGACTCGAAGAGTTGGAAGGGTCGCCCCTGACGCTGTATGGCTGGATTCGGGGTTATCTATATGCTCACCAAATCGTGCGATGGCTTTCCCGTCTCTCCATGGTGACTGAGTGTGGATCTAAGGCGGTGGAGAAGGGGTTTTCTCGTGAGTTCTTGGATCGCTCGCGTCTCTGGGATAGATGCTCCTCTGAGCATGATTCTTCAGATCGTTCCTCGGCAGACCGAGAGGAGATGGAAGGCCATGGAGGAGATCCGTCGGGATTTCAACACCAGTGGCTCCGACACATACGAAACCTAGAGAGACAAGTAGCTCTGGTCAACACAAAGCTTTATCTCGAGAGGTCGGAGGGGGCGCATAGAGATGGTGATGGGAATGGTGGGAGTATAAAAGAAAAAGAGGCCCACAGGGTGGAATGGGCCAAGGCGGCATTGGATCGGTGGATATCAGTCCGTCAGGCCCTGGAAGATGCTAAAGTGGCTTGGACCGGTGGCCAGCTTTGGCTACAGCATGAAGCCACTGGCGGCTTTACAGGGGCTGATGAAGGACATTTACCATTGGGGCTCTCGGAGGATGCAGATCATCTTGAAGAATCGGAAAACCCGAATGGCGTTGATTCCTCAACTCCCTTTGATTCTGATATGACCCCACATCATTGGGATGTGCCTGGTGAAGTATTTGAGGCTATGGCTGAGCCAGAGGAGTTTTTCCGCCCAGCTTCGGTAAGTGGACCCAAGCCGATTTGTAGAATTTGGGCATGTGATTTAACAAAATACTATTTATTTCGGCTTTCGGAATATACCTGTACTTCTATTATTAGAAGATCCCTCGGGAAGAGAGAATTCGACTTGAGCGTAAACGACGGGTTGTAAGGGTAAGTGGGAAGGGGGGGAGCATCCTTGGATGTACATGGAGGGCCAAGGAAGTACCCCTGATTTATTCTTCTCTCATTCTTCACCTTACTCGGGCTACTGGATATGATATTCTTACGGGAATGGCATGCATATAGGAGCAGGAGCAGATGGAGAGACTGGATAGGGATCGATTGTTGCTGGAGCTGAAGGATGTAATCCATGACCGTGAGAGAATGAGTGATTCCACGTGAGTGATTAGTGGTGGTGATGGCTGGTTATAGTAAAGTAAGTTACATGGTCAAGATTGAAATGCGTATAAGACCCAAGAAGGATCTTTAACACTGATAATAGGCGCTATGAGGATGCCAGACCCTATTTTTCTTTCTTTCTGCCTCTATCGTATTTCATATTGTATAGAAAACTGAATTTCAAAGCGATAGGATACACTACTGTTGATTGTGCAAACTTGAATGCTTTTATTCAACGAAGGAGAGCGATGCAATAGGAAGCGACGGGATTGACAATGACCTACAGGCCAGCGGCATCCTGCTCCATCTTACCTCCCTGCTTACGTAACTCTCCTTTGGCTTGATGGGTGGTGTTTCCAGTAACCTTGCCCATGAGCTTCTCGCTCTCGCCGGCGACCCGGTCGGTCACCCCAGCGGACTCGTGATGAGCCTGAGCTTGGTGCTTCTCGGCAG
Source organism: Piptocephalis cylindrospora (assembly GCA_003614145.1). Classification (NCBI taxonomy): domain Eukaryota; kingdom Fungi; phylum Zoopagomycota; class Zoopagomycetes; order Zoopagales; family Piptocephalidaceae; genus Piptocephalis; species Piptocephalis cylindrospora. The sequence continues at coordinate 22,706 of KZ987794.1, forward strand.
TACCGGATGCATTGTTTCCATAGCCACGAGCCTCCATGGAGTGATTGCCGGTGGCGGCTCCGACATTCTGCTGGGCCTTTCCTTCGAGTTGATCTTTGGTGGCGTTGAGATGAGACATGGTGATGTGGATAAATGGGATAGAAGCTTGAATGAGTATGGGCAAAGTTGGTATGTTGTTCGGGATGTTGATGGGTTGGAAAGTGGTGTTGCTGGAGTAGGTGAGTGTGTTGAAGTAAGCAATGCGTGGTCAATGGGATGAAAAAGGCCTTATTTTATGTCTTTCGTCGGGGGGGGGGGGGGGTTTTTATTTCTGAAGTGAAAACCGCAGAACAGAAGCGCGGCCTG
>KZ987795.1:0-22824 GCA_003614145.1 Piptocephalis cylindrospora
CATGGAGAGATGGATTTTTACCAGAAGTATTGTTGAGCTTTGAGAGGGATTGAAAACGAAGGGGGTTGGTGGCAGGGGGAAATTGGACCCTCTTTATACCTAAGCCTGACGTTGCTATCACGCTTGATTAGCGGAAGTGTGGTGCAAGGTATGTGACGGGAGGAACGTGGGTAAATTACACCTCCGAGCCGCAGAGAAGGGGAAGGAAGGATAATGAGAGGCGGGAAAAGGAAGGGAAGATAGATAGGGCATGATCTCATGCTATCGGCTTTATGGCCCTGCACTTCCTATTTCATCGTATCATAAATTTACTCATCATCATTTACTCCTTTTCTTCTCTTCCCCCTGTGCCTCGATGAGGCTGAGGTGACATGGGAAATACGAGTCTGTTCCGTCGACATCTGTCCGCAAAAGGCAACGGAAGCTGGGTAGTCCGGGCCTTTGAGTCATGTCGGCCCATCTGAGTGTGTCTCTGCGCACTGGTTGGTGCAGTTGCTCCGTCATATCCGAGCACCTCAAATCCAATGTATCGGATACTGATAATGTACAGCCCTGTCCCTCTCTCCATTGTGAGGACCTTTTCCTACCTTATGCGGATCATCCTCCTTCCGAATCATGACCCAAATCGGGAAAACGCCATATGAAGCATGTGTGTCTGTCTTCGCTCTCCCTCCACCTTGTCCGCACGACTCCAGGAGGGCCGTATGATGTCACTGCACACCGATAAAATCCGCTTTGATTGGTGGAAGAAATTCCATAAGTCTCTTGGATCTTGCAAGACAATTGCCTGTGCCTTTGCACGGATGTATCAGTCGGGGAGTCATGTGATTTATAGGTGGTAGGGCTCCTGGCGAATGTAGTAGTATTATTATCCAACTGTAATAATCATCATAGGATGGTTTTCTCCAAGAGGGTCACTTATGATTATGGTGGTGTGTGACACACTCCTAGCAAAACATAGTATTGGGGTCTAATGTTATTATGAGGAGTGTATGGTTCTTTCCGTCGACAATTTACTACGGCCATGATGCTCCATTTTTTATTATATCGCCTTTATATACAGATGCATGTAAATAGAAAGTGATATAGGGTGCGCCATATAGCATTGTAAACAGAGCGCATGTAGGGACATTTTAAGCTCAAGGGATGACTAGCGCTCTACTTGGCTAGTCAACTGACCCTCATCTTCGGACATTTCGATTGGAATCAAAGCTGTTTGTTGGTATCCAAGGTACTGGAAAGCGGACTCGTTTTTGATGGCAAATGATGATTTGTATTGGAAAATATTTGGGCTATTCTTGTACCCAGATCATCGCTCCCATGTCTTGGAGACCATGTGCACCCTATTAGCGGTTATTCGGGAAACACCCATAATACTGAAATATCCGAACGCCTGGACCAGAATTAAACCTCGGTCGTCGGACTCATCAACGAATGTGCCCGTTTTTAAGCCACATCCCAGCTCAGTCTCTCTCGGAAAGGCTTACTTCCATATAGGATGAGGCCCAAGGACGCGCAACACCCCATATACATAGGATCCTTTTCATTTTAAGAGTAAGATGATATCTTGGGTTCATCCATTGCTGTGCCATGTCCGCAACGTTTGCCCTGGTTGAACAGCCCTGAAAAGACGCAGTCAGTGTCCATCTCCTCCGACCGATAGATCATCTCTCACAGCCTTTCCCGTCTCATCTTTCTTCCAGCACTCCCCCTCTTCTCCTTGCGCCCACCTCCCCAGCGTGAAAGAGCAGTCACCTCCCTCCCGAAGGAATATCCTTGTCTAGGGAGCATAAAGTAATAGTATCAGAATAAATTCAGCCCAAATTCCCTGATATGCTCTCACTCTTCCTTTCCCTAGAGCACATGTCTGTCGTGCACGGAAAAATGGTTCCCCGACTTGGCCTCCTCTCCCAGCCTCGACGCTTCCTCTCCCCATCTCTTATTCTTCCTCTTCCTCTTCCTCGGCCCACCCCCTCAGCTTGGTCCTTTCCCCACTGTTATCATCACCGCCCAATGAGCTCTACCACACTCAAAGCCCCTATCGCCCCGGCCGAACGTGTTGCCCATTTTAAGCAGGATGTCTGGTCCCTCTTCACCCGTCTTACCTTGGAACATAAGGCAGTGAACCTTGGGCAAGGCTTCATGAAGTATGCTATACAGATGCACATACATGTCTCTATTATGACTTATATATCCCCTCCACCCTAGCTTTCCCCCTCCTAGGCTCATTAAGGATGCTGCCTCTGCGGCCATCCACACCGATAGCTTCAATCAATACCCACCTCCTCGCGGACGTCCACGGCTTCTCAAGGCCCTGTCTGACCATTACTCCCCGGTCTTTGGCAGGACTCTGGACCCAACGACGGACATCTTCATCCCTTCGGGTGCCAACGAGGGTAGGAGATAGTGGATGCTCGCTTATAAGACGGGATTAGGCTTATTTCCATCTAATGAACAACCCTCTCCCCACCCTCTCTCAGGCATCTACTGTATCTTTGCTGCCTACCTCAACCAGGGTGACGAGGTCATTCTCTTTGAGCCCTATTTTGATCAATATTTGGTAGGTTGCGGATGCGAGATCTGTTACTTCCTCCCTGGTCCATCTCATCTTACTCTCCCCTCCACAGTCTAATGTCACCATGAACGGCGGTGTCCCCGTTTTCTTACCCTTGATCCCAGGGAGCTCCCAGGAGGATGGAGTTATCCCATCCTCTTCCTGGAAGGTGGACATGAATGAGCTGGAAAAGGCCATTACTCCAAAGACCAAAATTATCCTTCTCAACACACCGCATAACCCAGTGGGAAAGGTCTTTTCCGAGGAAGAAATCCGTGCCATTGGTGATCTTGCTGTCAAACACAACATTCTCATCTTGAGTGACGAGGTCTACGACCATCTGGTCTTCTCCCCTTCCAAGCACCTTTCCATCGGTGCTCTTCCCGAATACCGATCCCGGACCCTGACCGTTGGAAGTGCCGGAAAGGTCTTTGGCGTGACCGGCTGGCGTCTAGGTTGGGTCATGGGCGATGCCCCTCTCCTTGCCCCTGTCCTTGCTGCTCATACCCGTGTCTGCTTCTGTGCCACTGGTCCCCTGCAAGAGGCCGTAGCGGAGGCCTTTGAGAAATCCGACTCGAATGGCTTCTTTGACCAACAGACCAAGGAGTACGAATCCCGCCTTGCCGCCCTGACCAAGCCCCTGGAGGAAGTAGGTCTCCCATACACCCTGCCTAAAGGGTCCTACTTTCTCCTGGTTAATACCTCCAGTATTCGCATTCCCCAGGGCTTCTCCTTCCCCCCGGAGATCTCCGCCCGTGGTAGGAACTTTGAGATGTGCTACTGGCTCCTCGCTGAAATCGGCGTCACCGCCATCCCTGTCAGCGAGTTTTACAGTGATACTAACCAGCATCTCGGTGAAGATTACATCCGCTTTGCCTTTTGCAAGACCGACGATGTCCTCGAGGAGGCCAGTAAGCGTCTTTTGAGGATTAAGGAATTTCTATGAAGATCTCACCCAACTTTTCGTGCCATTCCGACTTTGGCGTCAATGAGATACAATATCAATTGATTACAAGACACCGCTAGGTAATGAGAATGGAATGCATCTACGTTGCTCTCTGGTTCTGATTCTTGCTAAATCTTGGACTCTGAGTCAAATGAATATTGATTTCTCTGACATCAAGCCCTGAAGCCTCTCTGTTGCGCCAAGGAATCAGCGGAGCTGACTTGCATGGACCAGGGAGACGCGTGTGGAGAGACGCGGTATATCGTTCGTACGCGTCGTACTCACAAAGATGGGTCTCCAGCAACATCACATTGACAAACCATACCCATGAGGATCATTTCAAGTTTACTCCTTATATCCTCCTCCCTTCTCCCTCACCCTCTCATCTGCATCATTACATTTTTTTTGTGGATATTAAAGCCACACACTCTTTTTTGGAGTAGCTCAGAGCCCTATCCTCTTCCTCCTTCAATCACCCAACCATGTCGGGAACTCCTCGAGTTTCTGAGGCCAGTGGCTTTGTCAAGGATGAAGCTGCTCAAGCCGCCCATGTAAGTCTTTAATTGTTCCACTCCGACAGAGCCTTATGTTTCCCTTCATCTCTAAAACTCTCCTAGAAACCTCGGTTAGTCATGGTGAGTATGACCCTAAAAAATTTTAAATCCTATGCCGGGACCCAGGTCCTTGGCCCATTTCACAGAGTATGTTAATCTTTGCTCCCTACCACCGCCAAGTCTCATCTCTCCCCCCTCTCTTAGTCGTTCTCTGCCGTCGTAGGACCCAATGGATCTGGAAAGTCCAACGTCATTGATGCTCTCCTTTTCGTCTTTGGTTGGAGAGCTTCCAAGATGCGTCAGGGAAAGCTCTCGGGTCTCATCCATGCCTCCGGGGGCCATGACCCCATTGATAGCTGCTCGGTTGAAATCACCTTCCACACCATCATCGATGATGAGGCCTCCGCTGATGGCTTTCGTATCCTCCCTGACTCCCAACTCCTCGTCTCCCGTGTCGCCTATCGAAATAACACCTCTAAGTACTTTATCAACTCCAGATCTAGTACTTACACGGATGTCACCGCTCTACTCAAGTCCCATGGCGTGGATTTAGAACACAAGCGTTTCTTAATCCTTCAGGTAAGCCGATTTGCACAGATATCCCCTCTCCTTCTCTCCCTACATTCATTTACACTTCCCTTTATTATCAGGGAGAGGTCGAGTCCATCTCACAAATGAAAGCCAAGGCCCCGACGGAGCACGAAGATGGCTTACTCGAGTACCTGGAAGATATCATTGGCACCGCCAGGTACAAGACACCCATTGCCGAGGCCACGAGTCATCTGGAATCCCTGGGGGAAGAGAGATCTGAAAGGATCGGTCGAGTGCGATTTGTGGAAAAGGAGAAGGAAAAGTTAGAGGTACGCAGGGTGAATCAAGACGGATCTGGAAGATAAGACCAGCTCATTAGCTGAATCCATTCTCCCTCTCCCCATCCCCATAGGATGCGAAAAATGAGGCAGAGATGTTTTGCCGTAATGAGAACGCCCTAGCCTTGACCAAATCATCCCTCTTCCAGCGGGAGCACCATGATTGGTCTAAGAAGTGTACTTTGGCTGAAGAATCTATGGTAAGATGGGGATATCACTTTATGGGCAATGGGTAGTTCGTCTCATCCTTTCCCTCTCATTCAGGTCTCCACGGAAAAGGAGCTGAAGGAAGAGACGGAAAAGCATGCGGAAAGCATGGAAGGCGCCAAACAATTAAATCAACGTAGGAGCTCGCTAGAAAAGGAAAGCGAGTGGATTGAGCGGGATTCAGCCAAGGACTTTGCTGCTCGAGCAAAATGTGAGGAGGAGGGGGTCCTGCTCGCTGAGAACCGTAAGCACGTCATGTCCCGTCTTTCCAAGGCCAAGAAGACCATGGAGCGGGTCGGAAAGAAACATGAGGAGGTCGAAGCCTCGATTACCCAGTATGCCCAAGATCTGGAAGAGGAGGAGGAGGAGATGGCTCGTACCGATGTCAAGTTACGAGATGCTGAGGAAGAGCTGGACCAGTTGACCGAGTCCCTCAAGGAACGCACTGCCCCTATCACCCAAAGGATCGAAGGGAAACAAAGAGAGTTGGCCCCATGGTCCGAAAAGGCTCAGAAAATCCGGTCCAAACTTACAGTCCTCCGTCAAGAGCTCGGATTGGTTCAGGAGAGGACTCGTCAGGGCTCCTCCCGGGTTCAGGAGGCTACGGAGGCCCTTGAAGTACTAAAGCAGGAGCATGAGGGAAAGGGAGCCCAGGTACAGGAGTTAGAGGGGGCTTATGCCCGCCGGCAGGATCGACTCGAAAAGGAACTTCGTCCCCGCCTCCGAGATCTCATGGTTCGGGAGGAGGAGGCTCGAAGGAAGATGGATGGGACGCGCGACCGACTGGAGGAGGCTGAAAAGGCCTCCCGTACCGTCCGGTCCCAATCATCCGTCCTCACCCATATCCTCAGGCTTGGGGAAGGAGGAAGGGTTCGGGGGATCAATGATCGTCTGGGCAACCTAGGGATCATTGATGCCAAGTACGATGTAGCTGTCTCCACCGCCTGTGCTGCCCTAGATGATGTTGTTGTGGATACCACAGATGCAGGCCAAAGATGCTTGGAGCACCTGAGAAGGCAGCAATTGGGTTCATGTCGCTTTATCCTTCTCGATAAACTTCCCACCTTCCGCATGGACCCCATTTCCACTCCTGAAGGCCTCCCCCGGCTTTTCGACCTTATCACCACCCAGGATCCTAGATTTTCTCCGGCCTTCTACCATGGTCTCCGGGATACTTTAGTCGCTCAGGATCTGGCTCAGGCTAATAGAGTGGCCTTTGGATCCGGAGGAGGCCGTGGGGGAAAGCGGTGGAGGGTTGTTACTGTGGATGGTCAGCTTATCGAACCCTCCGGTACCATCTCAGGTGGAGGTCGTCAGGTTTCCCGGGGACGTATGGCCTCATCCTTTCCCTCAGGCCCCGGTCGACGATCCGGTCAGGCAGGAGGGGTGGGTGGGGGTCTGGGTGAAGCAGAAATCTCCCAACTACGAGATGTTTTGGTCGAGGAGGAATCCACATGGAAGACATTGGTGGATAAACGTCGAGCCGTCACTGGGGAGGTCGGTTCCATGGAGGCTATGTTGCCAAAAGAGAAGATTCAGGGGGAGAAGCTCCAGATGGAAGTCAAAGGCTTGGAACGAGAGATGGTTTTAGGAGATGAGAGGCTCCGACGGGCCCGGGAGGTTGAAATCACGGAGAGGGCCGAAATTGATAAAGGGGAGGCCCGAGTTGTAGAACTAGAAGAAGCCATCGCCGCTTCAGAGAGTGAATTGGTCCAGGTGGACCAGGAGGTGGGAAAAGTAGAGGAGGAGCTTAAAGGCCTGCAAGAAGAGATCCTCCGGGTAGGGGGAGACCGGGTCCGGGATCAACGGCACCAAATTCAACAATACCGTGAACGACTGGACCAAGGCCGAGGCCGCATTGTCCGTATGGGTGTAGAGCGGGACAGAGCCACTAAAGAGGTGGAGAGGCTACGGGGAGAACGGGACAGTTCTTCCCGGGAAGTCACGAGTCTTCAGGGAGAAGTGGAGGACCTAAAAGAGAAGGAGGAGGCACGACTTCAGGAGCTCAAGGGTGTGGAAGGAGCGTGTTCCCAGGCCGAGGAGGCCCTCCGGGAAAAAAGGTCCCAGCTAGAGAAAGTGGAACGGGAACTCTCTGCCCTGGAAGAGACCCTGAGTACTTGGAGGATCCGGGAGGCCGAACTACGTGGTCGTATCCGTAAATCCGCCTCTTTAGTTGACGAGGGACGCAGGAGAATGAAGCAGTGCTTGGATGCCGCTAAGCGCCTCACTCTCCATGATCTTTCTTACATGGAGGATGTGACTTCGTCTGATCTTCAGGCAGAAGAAGAATCTTCTTCCTCTCTGACACAATTCCCCACATTAACTCCGGGGGAAATGGAGGCTTTGGATGTTCAGACCTTACATGAGGAGGTCGCTCGATTAGAACGACTTATCTCTGAGGCCCAGCCTAATCTAGGAGTGCTGGAAGAATGGAGAGCTCGACATGAAGAATATCGAGTACGTGCATCTGAACTTGCAGATATTACCCGTCGGAGGGATGGAGCCAAGGAGGAACTGGAAGATCTTCGAGGTCGTCGACTCACCGAGTTCATGGAGGGCTTTACGGCCATCTCTTACAAACTCAAGGAGATGTACCAAATGATTACTCTTGGAGGCAACGCTGAGCTTGAACTTGTCGATAGTCTTGATCCCTTCTCCGAAGGTATTGTTTTTAGCGTCATGCCCCCGCGAAAGAGCTGGAAAAACATTTCCAACCTATCAGGCGGGGAAAAGACCCTTAGTTCCCTCGCTCTCGTCTTTGCCCTTCACCACTTTAAGCCCACGCCCATATATGTCATGGACGAGATTGATGCGGTACGTCCTTGGTCTTCCTTGTGAAACAGAAGAGGGGCCTGCAACTGATAATCACTTACTTTTCTCATCTCTGCCCCTGCCTATATAGGCCTTGGATTTTCGTAATGTGTCCATCGTGGCCAATTATATCAAGGAACGCACCCGAAATGCTCAGTTTATCATTATCAGTTTGAGAAACAATATGTTTGAACTGGCTGATCGTCTCGTGGGTATCTACAAGACCGATAACAAGACCAAGTCCGTCACCATCAATCCTCAGGCCGTGGCTGCTGCTGCTGGAACCTCCATGTGATTAGAGAGGGGATTAAAAAAATGAGAAGAAAGCTGAGATGTATGTGTATTGCCTGCGACATGTGGGGTAAATATGGGTAGATGCTGAGTGAAGATGTCAATTGCTTAGTAGGATAAAAGAGGTTGGAAGCAGGGAGCGCCTTGAACCCATTTATAGACCAATACAAGTCGGCTCTTTTCCCATACGAGTATGTAAACCGCTCTTCTGATCCTTCCCCCCATGCCCCTGAAACTATAACCCTGGCAAGGTCCATGCTATTTCCCACTCTCCCCGAAAAATCACCCACTTATCCCATCTTCAAACAGCTCCCTCTAACCCGCACAGTTCTTCTAAATCCATCGTGGTAAGAGGAATGGACAGAACATCGCTACCATCGGACCCCCGAGTCTCGGTGAGAAGGTCATGATCCCGGAATTCCCCAAGGATACTCTTGAACGTAGCCTCACTATTAACAATAAAGGCCGCACGACAGCGAGAAAATAGCTCCTCGTAGGTGATTCCTCGCTCCACACTCGTGCCCTCCGGACCTTCGTCGTCCTCGTGATCCTCTGGATGGTACACCGTAGATTCTTTGGGCCTACGTTTGAGCGTATTGGACGAGAAGGGAGCAGAGTCGATGCATGCTTGGCCCAACATGCGAAAGAGATCCCGTGCATTATCGGTCAGGGAGGCTAGGACCAGCTGAGCACTATGCTTATTCACCATAGTGGCACCATTTCCAGCCGTGGTTAGTCGGAGAATAAGGGAGGCATGGGCGGATTGCTCTGTGATGTACGGGACAAAAGTGGTAGAGTCATGGAAGAGGAAGGAAGAAGTGGAAAATGGTCCAGGATTAAGGAGGAGTCCGGCGTTTATGTGATCCACGGAGGCAAGGAGGGATATGTTTGGGATGGATGCTAGAGTAAGGAGAGCCTCCTGGGCCTGAGGCGAACTAAGCCCTGGTCCATCCAGATTATGAACAAGGAGGTATAGCCGAGGGATCCTTCGAGAACGTCCAGTAAGGTGCGAAATACGAGAAATTTTCCAAGGTCGAGTCATCTTGGGGACCTTACGCGGCCTACCTCTTTTCCCACTCCCAAGTCCCGGGCCCCTGGTTTCTTCTCTTTCTCCTTCCTCATCCTCATCTTCATCCTCAAGCTCAAACTCAGGGTCACTACCAGAATCCGGCTGCATAAGAGTACATGCTTCCTGGGAAGATGCATCAGCCAGGAATGGCATATTGTAAGCATGTTCTTCCCCTGTCCTTTCACTCTGATCTTGAGACCAGTAGGCCCGAATAGCATCAAGCTTCTGGGCATAGGAGGCGCGTGAGGTTACCTTAATTCCCAACAGGTCCATGAGCCCAGCGAGAACCTCCTTGATGGAAGCCGAGGCAGCATACCCGTATACCACGACTGTAGGGCCATCCAGACACATTTCCTGGACAAAATCCTCCAGGAGCTCCTTCTTGGAGCCGTATCCGTAAAAGCACAAGTTAAACCCAGCATTGACCTCAAAGAGCCACTGAGGATATTGATCCTTGAGATAATCGGCGAGAAATTGTCGCTCTTGAGGATGGCTAGAGACCACGGAGCCGCCCGCATGCACAGACGCACTGATTGTTTCGGCATCCCCCTTTCCCTCCTTGAGTTCGACAAGGCTTTTCGCGATACGAGCGGCAGTGAATGTATTTTTCGAAGTGTGCTGCCGTGTCAAGGAAGCAAAAGCACGTCTAGGAGTGCTTGGAGGAATGACGGGGACAGGGTCGGCGAAAATGTTGTTGGGATCTGACTAAATGGAATAGAATGACATTGGTAAGACAAATGGACAGATAATCACGGCGAGGGAAGGTCAAGCTTACATCATCAAAGGCATTCTCCTGCAGTTGAGGGCTCTATACGTAAGAGGAATTGATGAGTCCGAGGAAACAAGGAAGATTCATAGCTGAATTACCTTGTCATTCCCTGATAGTATCTCCTTGGAGGAGTGCTTACGTCGTTTTGAAGTCGGAGTGGAAGTGACATCATCAGTTTCCTTTCGATCCATCTCGTCCTCGGCGCTAGTAGCAGTACGTTTGGGTGACATGGACAAAACCTCAGTGGGGCCCTGTCGGGATCGTCGGCGAGACGGGGTCTGGGCCTCTGGTGCCTTACTATCCCCAAGGGAGGGAACCTTTGAAGTTGGTGAAGGGCTGGAAACGGTCATGCGAGAGCTGGGGACAGAGGAAAGGAAGTAAAGAAGAAAAACAGTGAGGATCAGAAGCCATGGCTTGTGACGCGAAATGCGCTAACAATGTGACCCCGCTACGCGCACTTGTAAGAGTGGCCTTAAAGTATGGTCCTTTTAAGACCGCTCCTATGCTAGGCGCGTCCCTCATCATTTTCTCTTCCTCTCCCTTACATATCCAGCGGCATTGTATAACAACACATGGGACTCGAAATTGCCTTTCCAGAGTAAGTAGTTCTCATAAGAATTGCCTTTTTGAAGCTCACGATCACATCACCTATACCCCTCCTTTCTAGCGTCGTCCGGGTCGTGTTACAGTTCCTTCAGGAGAACCAGCTCAGTTCAACTTTTGCTGCCTTACGGGTATGTGAGAGAGGAAGTGGGGGAAAGGGGCTTCGATTGCCTTTTGATCTCATAGCACCACTCATGCTTCGCTTATGATGCACGAGGTAGGACGAGACGGGAATATCCCTAAATGCCGTTCAATCATCCGATGTCATTGTTCAGGCAGTGATGAAAGGTCAGTGGGATATCGCGCTTGGACACTTACGCGACATTGAGGTGCCCCCGACTGTGCTTTTGGATATGTATGAACAGGTACGATTTTGAATGATGGGCTTGATGGATCGGATAGTTATGGGCGGGCAGGCACTCGTCCTTGTTGGGAAGGGGGGAAAGGGGCTTTCTAAGCTCACCTAATCATCCCCTTGTTTCCCAATACTAGATGGCCTTGGAGCTACTAGAAGTGGGAGAATTTACGGCAGTACGTGCAATGCTCCAAAGGGCAAGCCCACTCCAGGAACTGGGGGTTGTGGATCCCCAAAGATTTCAACGACTAGATAAGCTTTCTTCAGTGGAGACGAACAAGCAGGATGAAATTGTGAGTTTTTGCTAGAGAGGAAAGACCCAACCGTGGTTCGCTTTTGGTATACTCCTTATATCTCATGCCAATACCTTCTGATCGGATGGTATTAGGTGATCAAGGAAAAAGTGGATGATGCAAGCCATCAGGGTCGTCGAAAGGAAATTGCCAACGGTAAGGCCTGAACTAGCGGAAGGGTGTGGTGAGACAGGGATATCAGCTCTTGCATATGTCTAACCATCTCACTTTTGAATAGCCCTGAAAAATACCTTGCAAGTGGCTCCTTCATCTCGACTACTTACACTTCTTGGACAAGCAGCCCAATGGCAAGAAGCCCGAGGTTTACTCCATTCGGATGATGATTCCGTCTTGGATATCTTCCAAGATAATGTATCTGGGGCCCATGAGGACGAGGAAGCATTGCCTCAGGAGCACACCGGGGTCATCAAGGTAAGCCAAGAGAGATTGGGTCCCTATAATTAATAATAAGTTTATGGGAAGTAAACATCACTGACCTGTTATGATTTGATACCATCGATCCCAAGCAGTTCCCTGCCAAGACTGTTATTGAAGTCCTTACCTATTCTCCTAATGGACGGTCTCTCATCACTGGCTGTTCGGACGGGCTGATCGAGGTGTGGGACCCTGCCTCCCGAAGGTTGCGACACGATTTACTCTACCAATCTGAGGTATTCTATGATGATACCATTGGGAGGGAAGAGAAATAGGAAATGAGATGAATTCATGCAGCTTGCTCCGCGCGCCGCACACTGATCATTCCTCCTCTCGCATCAATTAGACGCCAATGATGATGGAAAGCTCAGTTCTGGGCCTTGCATTAGCCGATGATATGGATACTCTAGTCTCGGGGTCTCAGGATGGAATTGTCAAGGTGTGGCGACTGACGACCGGGGAGTGCGTTCGTCGAATTGTGGCACATAGCCAAGCGGTGACGCAGGTTGCTTTCCATCAAGGAAGTATACTCTCCTCCAGCTTGGATGGGACCCTTCGGTAAGGGACTGGATGAGAGGGAGGGATGTTGAGAGAAAAGGAATCTGCTTTCATTTATCTCTGATGATTTATTGATACATTATCCCTGGGAAATCCTTGAATAGTCTGTATGGTCTTAAATCAGGACAGATGCTTCGGGAGTTCCGTGGGCATGGTGGATTCGTCAGCTGCTTTGGTCTGACTGGATCACGGTTGATTAGCGGAGGAAGCGATGGAGCTATTAAGGTAGACAATGATAATCGAAATATCAGGGCGGGAGATACCTCGTGGATGCACTCACCCTAACTATCACCATTTCCTGTTCATTTAATCCTAGATATGGGATACCAAATCGGCTCAATGCCTTACCACCCTTGTCCCTAGTCTACAAGGAAGTGGGGCTCGTGGGGAGATGCATGGTACTGGGGATGGGATCATCTCTATTCTTCCAATTCCCTCGGCGCTCCCGTCCACGACTCCATCCACTGTGTTGATTGCGACGAGCCGAGGCCTATACACTCTTGATCTTCAGAATCCTACGCGCGATCCACCACAATGCATCATGCGGCCGGGGAAAGCTCACCTCCTAGCATGCACCGTTTCTCCTCACGGTAAATATGCACATATTCTGTGCAATCATTATTATCTTCGAAGTATGGCCTTGGAAACTGGGCTTGTAGAGCAGGAGCATCGGGTGTGTGAGGAGGACGAGGTGATTGCCGTGGCCCAGGCTCGACACTCTCCTCGTCTGGCCATTACCTCAGATCGGGGTCGTGTTTACCTGTATCAAGGGTGATGTGGCCTTGGCTTGGGCAAATCAAATGGGAGATGTAGCATCGTGGATGATGAATATAGTCCTGTTGCGTTATTAGTATTATTTTGAACATGGTGGAAAAATTGGTGTATGTCTTCGTGGGAAGCAATCTCTCTAGTGCGTATTGCCTCCCTGTCTCAGTCCATTATAATAACCACCCTTTGCTCCAAGAAATCTCATAAAGCATTTAACGCATGAAGAGTATAAAAAAATGCAGATGACAATGAAACACCAAAAGGCCAGGTCCGTCCAGGCTAACGTGTTGCCTCATCGCCCTGCTTCCCCTGTTTCCTCTCATGATTCTTGGTGAGCCCCAGCCAAGTATTTACCATATCATTGGAATAGAGGCTCTAATTGCTTGGAAACCCCCGATATAACTTCTAGATTTGCTTGATAGCCAAATGAAGAGTATAAACTATTCAGCCGGACGGAATTTATAAGGGAAAATATCATCTTTGAGAGTAGGCCTATCATCTGGGCGCTCTTACCATTATCTTTGACGTATCCTCAGGAATCGATCCTTTCTTGATAATAATCGATGGGATAGAACAAATCATTTTTCGGATCTGAGGTACGGGTAATGACATTGAATATCAACCATGGTACAGTAGACTCAGCCCATGGAGTATGGCATGGCTCGTGAGGATGAAAGAACACAAGGGAGGGATACGATCAGCAGGCTTCCAATGAAGAAACATCAATACACATTTAATCGAGGAGACGGATGAACCAGATTAAATAGAGTTGTATATGACCCTAATGTACTCATGAGACTTGGAACGCGATACCTTGCCCTCAGAATGCGATGTCATTATTTTAGGATGATTTAAACTAGTAAAGATTGTAGCATAGATAAAGAGGGTGTGAAAATGCTTATTTATCCATCGTATGAGAAGATGCAAAGTTTGATTATCTTGAAGAGTATCCGAAAGGATGGAGTGGGAAAGGTACTATATTCTCAAGTTTTTGGACGGATTGGTATTAAGAGAGATTCAGGCTGTATACCTCCTTAAAATTCACTATCCATTTAGAGAGTTGATTCAGGGTTTGTGTGAAGGGATGCTGAATATAGCATGAACTTTTCCTTCCATACTACTGAGGACCTGATATAACCGATTGGTTTGCTCAACCCATCTATGAACATTCTTTCTTTGCTCCTCTCCACAAAGTTTTCTGCCGTAGCTCCTCCACACGCTCTTCTAAGCAATAATCAGCGCCTAGGTGAGCCAAGGCTCAGTTGGAAAGACAGTATGTATGATCTGAATGTAGGATTTCGCCTGGATCAAGGTAGAGGCTTGATCGAAAAAGTGAGAGGCAGCAAAGTTAACAGGCGTTAATTTCTGTTGGTGGGGACAGGATAGTTTTCGTGTGTGACGGATGAGGCAAAAATTAAGGGATGGCGTTCGTTGATCTTATACAAAAGGCGGTTAATAGGAATGGCCGTGGATAGATTTGGGAACGAAAGAAAGGTATCCATAGTGGCGAGGGCCACTGGCGCTTTGGTGGTGGTTTGGAAAGGCTATCGCACCGTTTTAAAAAAATTGTTAATGAGGAGGATTGTTGAATATATAGTTGGTTATATCCAGGCATAAAAGATGGTCATTCAGAGCGTCGGTGGTTTTCCAAAATGATGGAACGGTATTCACCTCACTGGATTTACGCCTAAATGTCAAGGGACTCGGAGGGAACGGGTACATGTCGGGGACATGTTCTTGGTACCACACAGGCCAACCCTATGGCCGATGATGCGCTTGGATGCCCCCATGCCTATCCCATCGGGAAAATAAAATAGGTATATCATCATTATCAGTGGAGGGAAAAGGATAATCTAGCGGTAAAGATTATGTTTGGGATGATAGTTAGGCCTCAAGAGACGCGTTTCAAGAGCATATACTTTTACCTTTTCCCCCAAGTAAATCCCACCTCATCGCCCCAGGTCAAAGTTCATCATTTCGACCCACCTGGTTAAATATAGTCACACCACTCATTCAACCTGGTTATGGGAGCTATTATCCCCCTATTGGGGGCCGAGATTGGCTAGAATGGCGAGGAGAATCGGCTTTTGGAGTAGTGCATCAGCCTCATAGTAAGGGTTGATGAACTCCTGGGATCACGAGCAAGTCTTTTTTTCTTGGAGGCGGAAATGAGCTATCACTCACCTCTTCCCTGAGCTTCAGACGCTGTGGGTACTGATTACACAGCTGAGGCATTTTTCCATCCCCAAGGAAATAGGAGGCATATGCATTGTTACTCTTCAACTTGATCGTGATCATCAAGGCGACTTTCTCAATGTCGGGAGCCGTGATAACATGCCTTCGAGAATAATTAATTCCTATTATCTTATCGAGAAACGTATCGGGCCATGGGCTACTCATACTCCTACGCATATCGTTACTGGTTTAAAAAAAGTCATCTATTCGCCCCCTAGGCTATCCAGGATTGGGAGGAATACATCAAGGCCCGCGCATCCTCTCCAATTTCCTGGACATGGCCTCCTCACCCTGGAAGAGAGCCTTGTCCTCATCACGCAATTGCTGTTCGATCATCGACCGGATCCGCACGGGCCGGCCTTGAGCACGCAGGCTCTCGACCATGAGACGCTGAGACGTGTCTCTTCGAGCACGTAAAAGATGGAATTCACGGACGGCCTTGGCATATGCCTCAATGGAGGATAAGCCTTCAACATGGATGAGCCACTGCTGGTACTGAACGACATTTTCCCCAGTCAGTTCATAGCATCCGGCCGGCTGGATGGAGGTCCAGGTGCCTTGAAATGTGGAGCCATCTTCCTCCAGAGTCTGAAGTCGACGGAGCTCCAAGGGATGTTCCCGGTAGAACCGACTTCTCCACTTGTCCTCTGGGTAGATAATCTCCTCGGGGCGCGGGGTACGTGGCCGAAGATGGCGTTTAGCATGGCTGCGCACCATAGGACGTGCTTTCTTCGAGGACACTACCTCCCAGTCATGAGGAGCCGCCAAGGACGACGTGGGAATGGTGGCCCTGGGAGGCAGAGGGGGAGGGGGATGCCGCTGAAGGGCCGCAAGGACCAGGGGAACTTGAGTGGACTGACGCGCTCCACTGCGCTTCACCTCCACGGTTGTGCAGTTCAGCTTCATCCTCGCCTGAACATGCCGGGCAAGGGTCTGATGAATGCGATTCGGGGCAGGCGGAGGCATTGCTCAGGGAAGGGGGGGGGATCGTGCAAGGAGATAGAGGAGGGGAAGGAGGGGGCACTGCAATACGGATTTATCTATACCTTTTTCCACATATACAATGGATGTCCACTTTTTGGGTAAGAAGGGAGGCAGATGGGATCCAGGAAAGGATTTGACCCTACCATATCCGAATGATGCCGAGATGGCCTCAAAAATTGATGTTTTCGTGAGGAAGGTATAATTTTTAGTTCCCAGCTTTACTAGGTTAAAAATGCGATAAAATTAGTTAGAAAGATGGTGGAAATTGTCACTGTGTGGGCGGCCTAGTATGGTGCAAGGCGATAGGCATCTTCTACCCTACAGCCGCCCATCTGGTCGACACTCCGCTGCCAATGCCTGTCCAGACCCTGCCTCCTCTGCTTCCATAAACCTCCTTTCCCTGGAGATGCCCCACGCTTTCCCAACCAAATCTTCCCATCTCCCTCCAGTACTACCTCCACCACCGCTAAAATCTGAAGGCTTCAGGCCCATAGCCTCCCCTCTGCCCCCCTCATCCCTCGTCTCTCCCCTCTCATATGCTCCTTGGGGCCGTGCCTTTCCTCTTCTTCTTCCGCCCCGCAAACATGATCGGCCGTCTTTTCCACCTCACCGTTGATGCCGCTCTTCTGTCCACCTCTCTGGCCGGTATCCGCAGATCTACGGGCCTTACCCTGGACATGGACCGAATTAAGAGTGAGGATATGAGATCCATTGTCGCGCGCTACCTTGGCTTTGGAGAGTGGGCCATGGACACGTCCATTGCCTTCCTAGGTACATCTGCCTGGTTTCGTCGGGACCGGTGAATAAGAAAATATGGATACACTGGATACCGTAATCTTTGACTATGGACCAGACGAGTGTATGTGTGTCAGGTGTAGAAGGGGGTGATCATAAGTGAATGCATTTGAATTACCGCAGTTCCTCCCCACCCTTTCATATTTTGAGTGACAATTGGATGAGTCATGGGTAAGGCATGAAGCAATGATCTATATCATATTTATCCATTAGAGAGAGGAAAGAAGTGTAGAAAGGCTGGAGGCATACCCGTCCTTGCCATTCTGTCGCGGAGAAGCCTTCTTCCATCGTTTGAGACAGGCTTTGGCTCCATCCAACGCCTCTGCGGGAACATCCTCCCCCTTGGCATCTGCCTCCCGGACCATCGCCAAATACTCAGGAACTGAGGGCGCATCACTCATTCTCCAGGGAAGATCGAGATCAGGGTATGAGCGAGCGATGAGAAGGTGTGCCAGGTGCCAGTCATCCAGATATCTGCCCTTCCCCTCCTCTTCTACCTCCCCCTCCCTCAGGAGATCTTCAGGAGTTGTTGACATCATTACCTTACTATGTGGATAGGAAGAAGAAGTGTCAAGAGACGCGGAGAGAACGGTAATCCCCCTCACCACCATCTATTCCGCTTACCGAATATGTTGTAGCTTGTTCAGTGCCCTCTCAAGGTCCCAAGTTTCCTCAGAGCCCGGAGTAGCAATGAGGCTAGTGAGAACGCGATGAAATTGATCCGTATCCAGCCCCACCTGTTCCTGGACCGACGCTGAGACGGGTGAGAGGAGACAAAGGGCACGAGTATAGTAGTCTACCGCATGCCTTGCCAGAATTTGACCCAATGGGGGAGAGTCCCCTGAAGCTTGATGGGTAAACCGAGCAAGGAATTCCTTGTTGAGATGGACTAACTTTCTGCACAATTCTCGGATGATCAACGAGTACACTGGATCCCCTTCTTCATCCTTTCTTACTTGACTACGATGTCCGCAGAAGAAAAAGGTGAGTAAGGGCACAGCATAAGGCGCTTAGTAGATGAAGGAAGGAAGTATGCATCATCCCTAGCCCTCATTACACAAAATATACCTTCCAAAGGGTTGTCGAAGCATCTTATGAACAACTGCCTCTAATGCATCCTGGAAAACCTGGAGCATTGGATCATACACACTTTTAGGTATTTCTCGCACATCCTATCAATACATCCAAGGTCAAGGGAGGTTGAGCACTTTTCCTGGACAGCCCGCTCCTTAAAACTCTTACCTCGAGAGCCCGATCCAAGGGCTCCACCACCAAGGGATTCTCCGTCAGGGGTGGGACCATCATTTCAAGGAACACATTGGAGGCATTGGCCAGGTCGATATTGAGTCGGCAGGGAGGGGTGCATAAACCCCGGCCAATCTGAAATGCCTCTGGGGCTTGCAGCTATTCAAAGATGGTAGGGTAAGCCCAAGTGAAACCACACCCCTTGTTGCCTTTGTGATGGCCAACAAATGGACCTACCGATGCAACGGACCTAGTGGCATAAGCCCGAATGGCATCACCCACAAATCCAGCTACTCGATGCTGCAGTGCTTCATCAAACCGGACAGCTGATAGCTCTCGAGAAAGGGTGTGGATAAGATGACTGATATCCCCCTTAGTCGGGGCCGTATTGGGAGGGAGGATCCGAGTGACCAGTTCATCCAACTGTGCGCAAAGCGCCTTGACGTACGCATCCTCCAGAGGTTGAAGAGTACGACGGAAAAAGACGGCTTCAGGCCTACAGCATAAGATGATTTGGGTGAGCTTGAGTATGCAGAAGCTTTTGCTTTTGCTAGTGTATTGGAAAAAAGGAAAGTCATCTATCAGGTGGAGTAGGAGAGCCTTACGTGCGCAAAAGGGAAGCTTGAGCGAGACCCGGGTAAGAGCAGCTCTGGAGGAGGAAGGAATGAACAAGCTTAAGGAGTCTAGGGTATCCCCCAGCTAGATGATCCTGCAAGAAGCCAGATGCTATCATAGTGATGGGAAAGGAGTGAGAAAGAGCCACAGATCGTTAATCCAATTTCTGTACGTACCCTTGATGGAACGATGAAGATTATGCTGGAACATAAGAACCACTTGCTTCCAAAATAGGCGCGAAGGCGCTTCATCCATCGTCTCAAGAACTTGATGCAATAAGGACTCATCCGCGGAAATACCCTTGCTATTCTTCATCGCACGTTCCAATTCATCCACCTACCATGCCGCAATGATTTTAACGTTTAGTTGAAATGGAGGAAGACGAGGTAGATTACATTAAGCCCCGATACCTACTTGATTCACATGGAGGGTCATGCGCTGCAGGAGTAGATGTTCTATCTTTTCCCAGAGGATCGTCACTTCCATGGCCCTTCTCTCCCTCATCCCCGCACGGGCTATCAAACGTAGGGAAAGAGGTGAGTCACCCATAAGCCGGAAATCCTACTTCCAGATCGCCTCTCTCCATACCACGAGCATCCCGAAAGATGGCATTCGCATCCAAAGCACTGGACATATCAGTCTGCATGGCCCTTTGTTGTTCGTCCACACGTTGCTGGACCTCAGAGGCTAAATTCCCCAAAGCTTGATGGATCCGTAAGGCTGCCCCTAGAGCTAGTTGACTATGTGATTCCCTGCCCAGATCCATCAAAGCCTCAGTATGCTGCAATAATTTGGCCTTGAGAGTCTTGGTCTGGATGATGCCCTCTTCGGCCACCTCGATCCCTGAGATACCCCCATTCTGGACCAATTGCTCTGTAAATCCGTATGGAACCCAAATCAATGGGATGTGGGGGGAGGGGTATAAAGTCAATGAAGATATTAGAGGCTCATTGTTAAATTCGCCCATGCCTACCCATGGAGGAGAGCGTGACTGCAACCTCGGCAAGCTCGTACCATTGATCCTCATTGGAGAGATCAAAGCTTTGGAGTAAGGGTTCTCCCCCTTGCGAAAGACGAAGAGAAAGACGCAGGAACCGAGAGACCCTTCCGAGCATCGCACTGGTCCTTCTCGCCGCCTGGCCCTCCCGAAGCCGGTCGGTTAATGTTTCATAAGGTTTACGCGCCCGTACGCGCAGGCTACGGTGGGCGGGTGTAAGTTGACATGTCTAGTACCTTTCTCGAAATCCATTCCTAACCTACCGTGCCATGGCCTTCTCAAGGTCATTTTGCTCGGCAAGTAGGGCCTTGAGAGGTCCGTCTAAGGAAGACACCTGCTCTAGGCTCTCCACGGTCCGTTGAGATGAGTGGGTTGATTCCATCAGGATCGTTGTTATTAGTTAGGGTGGGAAGAAACGCGAGTTGAGTCAACGGATCTCGAGGAGAATGATCAGGGTAGGTCTTGAGCAAAGCGCTCTTATAGGATTGATCAAGGTATGAAATGGAAGGCCTCATCACAGCTTTACATCCGTGGGCTGAGCGATGGTCTCCATTGACTTTCCACCCATCGCACCAGCCCACTTCCAACTCCGCTGGGTAATCATCCAATGTGGCTTGGGAAGGTGGATACTGAAGACCGCTTGGATAGATATCTGCCTTAAAGGCCTGGCGACATTGACAGAAGCCTCAGTCCTATGCCAACCATCCTACGTCTCCCCTCCCTCAACATCTCAACCACATCAAACCCAAAAGAAAAACACGCTTAGAAGACACCATGGCCACAACAACGAAGCAGAGCCAAGACCAGGAGCCTCAGATAGCGGAAGAGGAAAGACTACGAAAGACGGATCGGCTTAGAAGGTTGGCTACTTTGGATGATCCGTATGAGCCGGTGGAATTTGACCTTCATCGACGTCTAGACGCCCTTTTCCCTGATGGTAAGTGGCTTATGGGATAGTGCCATCATGATCTCGCTCATCGTCTAAGTACCGCGTTGATGCGGGACTCAACCATAAAGAGGTATCACTCTCCAAAGCATCCACGGTACTTGCGCATTTGGATGGCCAGATTTTGGAACTGGAAAAGGAATTGCGTCAAACCAGCCAGGATCAATTGATCGACGAGGAAAATGCACAAGAAGCCCTAGCCCATGCCCAGGCCTCCCTCAAGGTATATGGGTTTCTCCAGTTCCCTGAACTATATTTATCGCCTGTATCACTAACGATCACAGAATGATTGGCCCTTTCCGTCATTAACAGAATCTCTTAGAGGAAGTGGAAAGGATTTCTCGGCACGCGGAGGCCTCCGAAGCCATGATGACCGACATCACCCAAGATATCTCCACGCTAGACATCTCCAAGAGGAACCTGACCACGTCAGTCACCTTGTTGAAACGGCTCCAGATGCTGGACCAGGCTGTAGGAAAGCTTCAGGATGCCTCAAACCAAAGGAACATTCGTGCAGCAGGCCCCTTACTGCAGGCTGTGGATGGTCTTCTCCTACACTTTGATACCTATCGCCAGATAACTGAGGTGTCCGACTTGATTGACCGGACCCAAAAGTTAAAATCTGAATTCCAGGTCATTGTCTTCCGGTTGTTCGAGGAAAGGTATGCAATATGATGGGAGTAGAGAGAAAAATGGGCGGAACGGCTCTTTTGTCTTCAAGATACCACTATTTACCGACTACCTCCTGGGGGAATGGATTATAGCTTTAACATCAAGGGCCAGCTCGAGGGGAACAAGCGTGATTTAAAGGATGCTTGCGTGATCATGGAACGTTTAGACGAAAAAGCTAGGTAAATAAGATGAACTTTTAACTCGAGAAAGGGTAAGTCCTCATCATTCCCCATTTTAGGTCAAGACTACTGGAATGGTATACCAAGAGTCAGCTACGGGAATATTGCGAAATTTTCCGGGGAAACGAAGAAGTGAGTCAAAGGCCGCCTTTATTTACGTACTTACCTGTACTCTCATGGAGCATAATTATCATTTCCCTAAATCACCACTTACTTCTTCATTAAACCTTCTTTCACTTCCTTACAATTTTTTTCTAGGTGGCAGCACTAGATGCAACGGCAAGGAGGTACGCATGGTTACGACGATTGATGAAAGGGTTTGAAGAGTCAGGCCAAGCGGAAATATTCCCAAGTAAATGGAGGGTAGATCAGCTGGTGTGTGAACGATTCTGCCGAGAGACACATAATGATCTCAAGGACGTCCTCGCCAAGAAGGATTCTTATGACATTAGCCTTATGCTTAAGGTACTTCACCTGACTATTGATTTTGAAACACAGCTACAGGATCGGTTCTCTCGCAAGGTAAAATAAGATAAATTCACGTTTCTTAGTTCCATGAAGCTACCAAATTCACTAATATATAACTCCCGTCCTCCTTATGTAGAAATTATCTGGGCCCTCGACTCAACGCGATGGCTTTAATACAGAGGATTTAGATGGAGTTGAGGGAGTACAGGAGCCCACCTCCTTCCATGGCCTCATCTCCTCTGCATTTGAGCCATACCTTGGCCTGTATATCGAGTCTAAGGACAAGTAAATGATTGAACCCACTGTGTTAAATCAAGGATGATATCACGTCTGCCTCACTCATTTCTCTCCTCCCCTCCTAGAACCCTCCTGGAGATGATGGACAAGTATAAGCGTCAGACTTTGACGGAAGCAGAAGCTCGAGTCCAAGTACTCTCATCTGCCACGGATCTCTTCTATTTTTATCGAGAAACCATTACCCAGGCAGCCAGATTCTCGACCCGCCAACCCTTTTGGGATCTCACTCAGCTCTTAGCCAAGAGACTGGGCACGTATTCAGAGCACGTACTATCATCCCGACTCTCTCAGATCACAGGACCCGGGGGG
>KZ987796.1:0-22758 GCA_003614145.1 Piptocephalis cylindrospora
GAAAGATCCATAATGCCACGAGAGGATAATTAGTGGCCGGGTAGTGCCGATGAATAAAAAGCAAAATCAGAGTTTCAGCAGGTATAGTCTATCCCATATCTGTAAGGACTGGGAAAGATGAAAGGTAGGAGAGGAATGGTGTCGAAAAGCGTTTAGAAGAGAGAAATTATAATGGAAATGTCGGGGGAAAACTGAAGATAGACGAGTGGAAGCGAGAGCTATTTAGATATTCCGTCATTGGGTTGGCTTATATACGAATACTCACCGTTGTCTCTTTTTATCTGATGGAAGAGTTTGGGCTCCTTGGTGAAATCCAAGTCATAGAGCATCTATGGTCAGCCCGGCCGGAGGGATGGACGGCTTTCAGTAAAGGGAGGGCCCAGAACGACGGTCCTTTTTTTGGGAGGTACTGGGGTAAGAGTTCGGAATCGGCGAGTGGGAAACGGTTGGTCTGTGCAAAAGAAATGAAAAACCCATGGAGAGGTCTTTTTGTGTGATAAGGCTGATTGGCAGTACTGTACCCATATCCCCTCGTCCGGAGATACAGCATGGGCCCGAGGACAGCGGCGCCCTGGCAGGACCAAGTCGTACGCTCTTGTCTGCACACCAATCAGTACTGGGACCATCTCCCTGGGGTATGTAAGATAGATGGCGTGCTACAAGATGGGGGAAAGCACTACTATCCCAAGTATGGAGTATTCTCTGGCTCTGCGGCCTACACTGCTGTGTAGTCTTGGGCCATATTGAGAACTGCCGCCCATTCGGCATATCTATGTCCGGGTGGGGGAACCCAAGACTAGATAGGGCGTGTGCAGCGTGTCTCACCCTATATATATCGGCGTACTGAAGAACCATGTACTTGGCATGGCCTGTCCCATTTACTAGAATAGCCTTTTTTTTCTTTTTCGATTAAACCCCGTCGCCTCCTCTCCTCAGCGAGAAGCATGTCTCACCCCAAGACCCTAAGAGAAGGGGGCCATGCATCGTGCGCTTTTTTTTGGAGAGGGAGGACCATTGTGTGTATCATGGCACTTGACACAGGCTGTCGCGCTCGCCCCTCCCCCTCTGCTCGTACCTCGAGAACATGGTAACCATTCATAGCAAGGGCAAATCCACGATACATAGTGTAGTAGGAGGTAGATCACCATCTCTCACACCCAGTGGCATACATGCCTGTCACCTCAATTCGAGAAGCGCACACTCAACGACCATCTCATTCATCGGGAGGATGGGTCTTACTCTAGTCAAACCGCAGATTGTTCGTCGAAAATTTAACAATTATCGTTAGCCTGTCAAGACGGCGAAGGTAGTTAGTTATTTTACTCAAAATGAAGAGGGTATGAGCGATAATCCTTATTGTACATATATATACATATAACCAAAAACACACATTCTGAAGGCATGATGGTAGCTGTCTACGTTGACGATCAACATTTAGGCATATAAAAGATGAAGATCCATGCTTTATTCTTACTATTCCATCTTTCCCCATCTTTCATTCCTTTTACAAGCATTGCATAAACTATCTCATCTCACAAATCTTCCCCTACTTCTACACTTATATATTTCATCATGTTGGTTCATTTGAATACCATTCCTTGGATGAGCTTGATCGTAGCGTCTCTCCTCCAGGCGCCTGGATCTGCTGTTGAACAAGTCTCTCCCAGGAGGTTAGGAGTATCCTTTAGATATCCACCGCTCTCGAGAAACTCATCCCCCTCCTTTCTGAGACCACCTAAGCCTCAGAAATTGCACGTACATCCAAAAAGAATATCTATGAATAAGGCTCATCTCATGCCAGTAAGTCATATCCCTCACTTCTCTATCTCTCGATCCATGGTATCATATAAAAAAGGTCAGCTCATAGTAAACTAACGCCAATTTCGTTAATCCAAGGAGTCCGGGTTTGAGGAAGTGCGCACTCCCCCTCAACCCACTGGTCATCCACTCCCTATCGACACCCCGCTCATCATCAAACCTCCATACCCCTCAAACACAACGGACTCCTCGCCCATTCCTGCAGACTTACCAACAACCGACCCCTTCTCCACCGCTTATACCCATAGCGGGAAAGGAACTTTTTATCAAGTGAAGGCAGACGCGTGTGGGACCCACAGTCGCTCAAAGGATCTTGTTGCAGCCATTAGTCGCGTCCAGTTTGGACGAGGAAAAGGAGATCCCGCTAAAAGGCCCTGGTGTCAGGATCGATGTGCCCATGTGACGGGTCCACTGGGCAACGTGACGGTGCGCATCGTGGATATTTGCGAGGACTGTAAGCATGGTGATTTGGACTTTTCCCATGGAGCATATGATCGGCTGGGTAAACGCATAGACGGGATCATCCCCATCTCGTGGAAGCTTGTCCCATGCCCTGCCCCTTCTCCAAGAAGAGCCATGGTGCATTCGACCAAGCATCACACGACTCTTCAGAGTCAGTCGCCCCATAGACGCTTCGATCAGCATTATTCTCGTTTTGGGTATGGGTATGATCCCTCGATGGGCTATAGTCATTCCCTCCGCCATCGTCAGCCCTATTATATACGCTTCCATGGAAATCTTGGCAGTGTTCGCCACTATCATCACCATCATCATGGACATCGCCAAAGCGCTCATTATTATCAACAACCTCGTGGAGGTCATCAAGATCTACGCGAGCCCTATTATCATGACCATCATGGACAAGCCCATGATTCTCGCTACCTTCTCCAATAAGGCCGCGTTAGATGAAGGGTCGTATAGATGATTGGTGAACGACGATAAACCCTTTCTAGTTTTTCCAATAGGTCAGTGGGCTTTAGGCTAAAGAGCATCCAAACGCGTTGCCCCCCTTAAAGGCCAGCATGCGTGGTGGTGCCGGGGATGAGATCCCCGACGTATACACTATGAAAGAAGAGGAGTGATTGGTGGATAGTCGAGACTAGATAATAATAATGATCACTCCACACATCCTAAATGAAGTTCGTATCGTGACACAACTTGTATATGAAATTCCAGGGAATATCACATCATCAGATATTCTTTTTAATGCTCAATTCCTAACACATCCACGTCCACGTCCACGTCCACCAAATGAAAGAGAGACAGATAAGTCACTGGGAAAGGATGGAGCGCTAGTATACTGCTAATACTGACAGAATGCAAAGGAGTGTAAGATACGAGAGATTGCCGTATGAAAGATAGATGCACAGAATACCCCGAAGGGCCAAGGGATTTGGTTAAAAACGCCATGAACGAATCAACAAATTGGCCAAGAAGCCCTCCTCTCGCCTTATCCCTCCATAGTCAATTTAGCATCTTCTAGTGGGAGATGGATACTGATGAGGGTTGCCAGGGCCTCTTCTTTCCTCTTGGAAACCTCGTTGATGCACTGTAGGATACTGATGCGATCGGAACGTAAGCTGAGGGTCCTGAGGATATCTTTCGTTAGATCTCGGCCCATAGCCGCCATTTATGGGGGCAGGATGCGCTCTTCTTCCTCCAGGGTTAACTAGGTGAACAGGATAAGCTGGATCATACTCATCTGATGACTGAGGAGGAAGAGGTGTATGGGGAGGAGGAAGGGGGGCGCGAGAAGAGGGAATAAGTCTATCTTGACACTCCTCAGAGTAGGCCGTCGCGCGGTAGGAGGACTCGCTATATGAAGAAGGACGAGCGGGTGGATATGCCTTACCCCTACGCATCACGATGGATGATCATTTGAGATGGCGAGATGAGCATGAAGAGTAGCATAGATGAAATAATCAAGCCTCTGCTCTCTCAGTGATTTCCTTACTGATAATTCAGGGCATAGGGATTCCTCGTAGGCTTTGGCAATGGGGCATGGCCCCTGCCATAAACAGGATTCATAGGCCCATGATCCCCGGGGTGACTTGGATAGGTCGGAGAATGGTCGGGATAGACCCCTAAATCCCCATACCTAGCTGTCACAATGGTGATGGGTGGGCCTAATGACACAAGGAAGGCAGTGTAAGCCTATGCATTCCTTTTCAGCAGCTTTTTTACTCCTTAAACTTACCTGGTTCCTGGTGACCATAAGGGTCATTGGAGTACCCATTCCGATTTTCATATACACCACGATATTCATTTACCCCGGGATGTTCCTCATGCCCATTAGGAAGTATCGGAGGTCCACCAAGGGCATCTTGATGATATCTAGGGTGATCACCAAATTGCCCATGTCTCTGGGAAGGGTAATCTAACATTCTTCGGTGGCTGGCATACCCACCTATCCTCTCGACCTCCCATGAGGATTTGCGATCGGGGCTCTGCTCCCGAGCATACGATTCCACCATCCCTCTAGCTGGGCCTGCTCGATCCTTCCCAAAAGGAAGGTACGGCATATCCCCAGGTCGGTCATAGCCATCCATGGTTGGTTCCATAGATCCTCTCTGGGACCCCGTGCTCCCAATCCTTCCCTCCTCTTCTCTAGGCTCCCGACCTTTTTCCCCCGCCGAAAGGGCCTTTCCCCATGCGGGCTCCTTCTTTTGGGGCGTAAAATTGACCTCATGTCCATGGTTGTTTCCACCATATCGGTTCCGATTATACATAGATGTAGCATGGTTGACCTTTAGGGTGCGTCCAGAGATATGATGGTTGTCCATCTTTCTTAATGCTTCATCAGCCTCATCCTGTCGTCGGTAGAGCACGAAACCAAACCCTCTAGAGTGACCTATAAAAGGGGGGTTGGAAGCGCGACGCACCAGCCAACCTATTCAGCACTAGCCCAACAGACCCTCCCTCCCTTCCTACTTACCCGAATCCTGATGTCGAACAATGTCCAAGTCTGCAATCGCCCCAAAAGGTTCGAAGAGACTGGCAAATTCCTCGCGTTCCATTTGCAAGGGAAGGCCGCCTACAAAAATTTTACATTCATTGATACGAGGGTTCAGGGCCATGACTGCGGATGTTCAGGTATAGTACGGGATGTATAGGCGGAGGCGAGATAAACTGCCAGGTATATGGAAGACACCGCGGGCTTTAACAAAGAATGGAGATGGCTCTTCAATACTATCCCTCAGCTTGAATAAAGCTAATAAAGAACAGTACTAGAGAACTCGATTCGGAAGACAAGGGGAGAGGATGGGAGGAAGGGAAAGAACAGGCCACTATCCTTGACTTAAGGGTCAAGTTGGACAGGCCACCGAGATCCCTTCATCTAACGTGAATGTGCACTACCCCTCAGGGAGAGTGCGCAGATAGGCGAAGAGCATTCACTTGCACTGTCCCAGACAAATAATTAAACAACACCGCCCTTAGCTAAACACTACGCTCACCATGTGCCCTGACGACTAGACAGAAGGCCATCCTCCAGCGCAAAGCAGAGTACAAGTGGGGTTGAATGGCGCTTTGGCCTACCGAAGATCGCCATTGAGATATTTAAACAGCTCTGGATGGTCATCGACGGGAGTGATAAGCCTCATTATACTCTCCCTTATGAGGCCACCAGGACGATCCGAAAACAACGCCTTTTCATTGATCATTGATGCTCATGTAGTATTATATAGAAATGATAAATGAGTAATATGAAAACCCAACTTACTAGCTAGAAAAAACACCTTATCACCGTCCTTCTTAGTATCATTCTTCAAGGTTTACCCTCCCAAAGGGCTAGAGGCATCCAGATGACCCGTATCCATTTATTCGCATAGACGGCTCCCGTTCAAGGCAGAGACGATATTTCAAGTTAGTAGCAGCCATCTCACCCATTTTAATGGTTTTTCATAAACAGCGCCTTGAGCGGTCATGAAAGTGTTTCATTCACGTGCACGACTTGCAAGGCTCAATAATCCATTCATTGTGGGCAGCTGCGCTCTATGTATACAATTGGGCTTTAGAGAACCGCAAGAATATATGTAATTTACCCCCACCACTACTTTGACAGCTATTTCAAGGGTAAGTCAATGAAGATGATGGATTTTGACCCAGCATGGTCCATCAAACCCAATTCATTCACTTCAAACTGACTACCCATTGCTGAATAGTCACGCTGTCGCATCGAACGGCCCTGCCGAGGTTGTCCACGCAGGACCAATACCCGTAGAACATACCACTCATTTGATGAAAAACTTGAGTTAATGAATAACGCATTGTACCTTTAAATACTTAATACAAGATCTGAGAGAATGAAATATTCTGGCAGGATTCAGATGGATGAAGTGAAGACCCTAATGTGATAGTGCAAGAACGGAATGAATGGATACTCCGACTGTGGTCAGGCAGCCTCAATACTGAGCAGCACTGGGTAACACTCAGACGACGTTGGAATGGCAAGGTATCTCTGACCCTAGTACCATGAGCCTTCCTGGCTGAATGCCTAGCGAGTTGCCTTCGAAACTCCGACATACACTGAACTGATGAATAGAAAGGTGGTTTAATACATGCACATGTTGGGATGGAAGGGCTTTTATTTTTCCATTCAAGGGTTTTAGAACTAAGGCAGTAAATAAAGGCGACTTTGACGTCTTAGACTTTTTGTATAGTCAAGTCTCAGAGGCGTTCTTTCGAAGGGTTTACATAGGCTAGGATAAGCATCTCCCTCGAGGAGCCATCTTCGCTACTAATTAGAGATGGTTAGTGATACTAAGGCGTAAATGATGAGTATCTCCAGATAGAGCGTTTGGTGTGTTGCTACATTGTGTCATGGTCATAAGCCCATAAGTTGCATATAAGCATATGAGATGGGCAAAGAGAAGGGGCTCTCCTTTTTGAAGAATAATGATACACTCACTTTATTTCCCTCGGAGTAAGTCATGGAGTGTTCGAATATAACACTCACCGTCCATCTGGATAAATTCGGAGCTACTACCTACTTGAATGGAAATAGTGCACGATAGGATAATCGTTGATCAGGAGGTAAACTTCATGATCTTCTTTAATGTAAAATCGAGCGAGAAAAGCGCCTCATTGAATTTTGGGCACAGAATTAAAGCCTAACAACACTCTTCTCATTTTTAGTATGATTACAAGAGCCGGATGCAAAATGAGGGGCAAGACCTGGTTTATTTGGAATCGGGGAGACTATGGCCCCAGCTCTCTTCTCATATATGCTCTCAGCATCGTAGAGATACTTACTCGTCCCCTTAAATAGCATGCTTCCCTTACATGCTTAATCGTCACCTGCAAGATACCAAACCTGCTCCATTCTGCTACTGCATCTAGCGGCTCGACCCCAGTCATCCACGCAGGACCAATACCCGTAGAGCATATCGCCTACGCTATTGATGTGGGAATATCCTTTTCCAGCGTCAGTCTCAACAAAGACCGTACTAAGCCATTGACGTATAGGATCCGACGCATTTCTGGTACCCAGGACCCAGTCGTTCCCGGAAGGAAGTCCACCCGGATCGCAGCGACGGGTGAAGAGTTGAGAATAAGGCATCACGAGATCCCCCTCGACGCCTCTGCTGGCCACGCAGTTCCCAGTTCCAGCACCAGCCTCCATCTGGAAGACATAAAGGGTGTCTTGACCAATCAAAGGGGCATCGACCTTCAAGGCCGAATAATGGAAGGCAAACCTGGGAAGCTGATCACTCATTTCCTTTAGTGTAATATTGGCCTGGTCATCAGACAAGGCGAGTGATTTCATTGTATCGGCCGCGTTGGGATAGAACTCCCTCTTGCCTTGTGCATTGACATCTTTCCACAGCCCAAAAAGTCGATTGTAAGAGAAGTGATCGATTTTGTCCAAGAAGGCGTTCGAGTTGCAATTTCCCTCGGAATCCCTATCATCAGGGTTTCCCGGGCGACATTCAGCAGCATCAGGCATATCGGCAGTAACCTTGAGGTTTCGGATCACAAAATCAGTCTTGGAGACCGCCTTGACGGCTAAGGGAAGGTCAGGTTCCTGGGCATGAATGGCCGATATCATGGCCATGACGGCGAAGGTGGTGAGACTTGCGATAATGGCGCGCATAATCGTGGATAAATATGGGAAGAAAGGGGTGGGATAGGGTAGCAAAGCCTGCTTTGCTTGGACAAACGATGTATTGGATCAGGGAGCGAGGGAGAAGAGGAAGCAATGATAGTGGGAGATGCGAGAGGAAGGGGTTTGGTAAGCGAGCGGATGTGCCCTTGTTAAGTAGCCGTAGTAGATTTTACGGGAATGGTAACGAACTCTGCCGTGGCAAACCATGAAAGCGTTCCATATCTGATGCGTGTTTCAAGATAAAGGTGCATGGGATTTCTTGAAGCGCCACTTGACGCATTTGTAAGCGGAGTGTAGTAGCCAACTAAGGGAAAAGCGGAAGGTTTTAACGACTGAGTATCTTAGATAGCCCAGCACCTGATATTACCTTAGTAAGCCTGAGCCTTCCCTCTAACATGGTTGGCTGACCGAAACTGAATACCTAGTAATCCATCCTCTTTTGATTATTGGAGTCCCTTAGCCACCATCATAGCCACTACAACTTCATCTCGCTAGATGTGGCTAGGTGCAAATCCTTTTATGGGAGTAAACGGAAAATATATATTTGACGGAGGTAACTACTGAATACCCTAGCCAGGTCAATGGGGCGAAGGGGATCAAGTGGAGAAAGTATGCCAGTTGTAATTGCTTTCAGCCAACTGTAATAAAGTCACTTGGGAAAGAAAGGAGATTATAGCATCGCTTCAGACACACTCTCCTTCCTCTACTGAAATGATACATTGATGATGATATAGCCGTTATATTTTTCCCTTAGTAGGATAGACCAAATGAGCATCCGATGAAATTATACATTGCTAGAAAGAGTATCCATTCAGCGGCATAAGGGCTGTTTCAAGAGACACATCCGATAACTCTGAGTATCCCCTCTCCTTAAAAGTCATTGGTAAGACTGATTGGAAGTGGTACAAACTGACCTCCTATATGCCTGTCTAGGTCAGTAGAAGGTCCATACACTTTTCTGCAGTACTAAAAATGAGATAGCCCATTAAAAAGCCTTACCTGGAATAATTAAAAATCTACGATATCAATTATAAAGCTCCGTTCATCCCATACAGCTCATGTTAACTCTGGATATACTTTTATGGAGCGCTGTGCATGATCATACATGCAACTACAACCACTACCGTGTCTTCCGTCCACGGATACTCAGAGTACGCGAATGGAAAGGGTTGAGAATTGATCTGTCATCTCATCTCGCCCTCTCATCGGATGAGCACATCTCCAGTGAACGGTCTGGACCGATGGATGGTATTCCCACTCTCCGCTGGAAATAAAAATATCCATCTTCTGGTCATGGTAGTGAAAGTCAGGAAGGAAAATTTCAGTTAAGCACGCCTCAGCCCTGCATGCCTCCCCGGGAGACTGGGAACACCGAGTGGGGGTAATTTTCAGGTCAAAGTGACGATCCCTCGGGTCAAACTGAAAGCTCTCGAGCTTCCCTGCAATTTTGACTGGGTAGGGGCGGAGCGTAGAGCGTAAAACCCTTCCTCCCTTGTACAATCTACACGGAGGGCTGACCCTATCTTCAGTCCCGTCCTCCTTGCAGACCATCCCTGAGTCATCTGATCCAGAGGCAGTCGCTTCTTGCTCCAGGCTCTCTCCCTCCTTCCCTATCTCCTTCTCTAAGGCAGAGGGTGGAGTGTAGATGGAAAAATTTTCCCCATTCCAATGGTCCCCGTAGGTGTCATCATTTAGAGGGCTATAATTCCATAATCTGTCTCATCAGGTATAAGGGGGGTTTAGCAAGAGTAAGTCCTTAGTAACCTGCCCAGATCGACAAGGTCAGTACGCACGTATAAGAAAGAAGGTTGGCCTCCATGCCACTAAGCATAGCATTCATGAAAGACTCATGCTTGGACCAATCCCCGTACTTTTGACCGCAGCGATCATTCAGGTCCATCGGAATGCCACACTCGCCAATGATAAAGGGCGAGCCAGAGCCTAGTCGATCGATCCCCTCTTTCTTCATTCTCCCGAGCTGTCCGGTGAAATTTCGGATGGCACCATTCTCCCCAAAATACAAGGCCTTTAGGATGTTCAACGGGCTTTCCGAGAGGAGTGGGACGTCGGCAGTCATGAATCCAAAATCCTTGTTGAATAAAGCCTTGAGATCATACCAATGAGGTCCGTAAACCAACTTTCCTTCTAATGGCGTCGTGTCCCACTTGGGTGGAGCCTATGTCACGGGAGTAGCATGAGTACTATGGTTTAGTGCAACAAGATTCCATAGCTCTACAATCCTACCCTATGCTGCATTGAACTTACATCATTAGGCACAGGGCAAAGGACAATTAGAGCATCTGACCAAGCTTGATGGATGACCTCCTGGTATCGACGGACAAAGGGAAGGTAAAAGTCTTGGTTAAAGTCAATGTGCTTGCCCGTTCGAGGATTTTGAGTAAAGTAGTTGGGTCTCAACACCTGGACATCACCATCTCCTACTATGTCCCAGACTCCGTGAGCTCTCCAGGGGCAAGGCGTGCCCTGCTTCCATGCGCGATCTCCCTCTTGGTTGATCCATCGACAATGAGAGAGACGCGTAGGGAAAGGCCAAGACCGTTCCCAGACGCCAACTTCCTGAGGAATTCCATCGCCTAGAGCCATGGACTGCAGGGCAGAGGGGGAGTCCCCAAAGACAAGGTCCTTGCCGTGGTTCCACTCATGAAAGCTCTTGAGACCAATATATCCAGGATGAGGCTCATTCATTACCTCCATCCCCAGTAAGGCCGAATGATGCCGGAGCTTTCGGGTGAGGTGGGCAAAGGCCTGGCAGTAATGCCGCTGTAGATATTCCTGAACACTTATCCCGGCATATGTGCACGACGGAGCAAAAGTTTCCCCTCCCCAAAAGAGCGTAAACATAGAGCTAGTGGCTAGCTTGGTATAGTTGGTTGGCCAATACATGGGCAGCGGTTCATCCGTTTCCTCATCCTTCCCCTTCTCCACCTCATGCGTGTTGTGGACAAAGGATGCCCCGGTTGTCCGAAAATTCCTCATCTCCATCCCGGCCACCTCAAATGTCCATCCGGGCGCCCCAGAGCCCCCACTAAATCGACTCCACGTATCCTGGTGCGGATCAACGATGCACTTAATTCCATACTCGGCCATCATTTCCAAAAGCGCAGAGAGGTACGTGATGTAATCCTCATCATACTGGCCTGGTCCGGCATGCTCTAGGGCCTCCCAGGTCACGAGGAGTCGCAGTAGAGTCATTCCCCACTCCTTGAGCCTTCGAAAGTGCTCGGGGGCATCCTTGAGTGGAAAAGGACGACCCACAAAGGACACTTCCCTATGCTCCCAGAACCCCTCTTCCAGGTGGGAGGACCCACTGGGGCTGGTGGGGAGTTTAGAGGAGCCTGTGCAGTTGACGCCTCGAGGATGGATCGTACGACCGTGCTCATCCCGGAATTGGCCGTCCTGGATGGTGATGCGACCTTGTAAATGCTGAGCTGGCAGAGTCATGATAATGGGGTAGAGAAGATAAAGGAGAGAAGTGGTGGGACTGTGGACGAAAGGAGGATACTCGGAGAAACGAGCGCGAATCTGAGTTTATTTATAGCTTTAGTATGCGTCACACCACCTAGTACTGGCGGCTTGCTCTAATACTGAGTGGGCCCAGAGAAGCGCATCCCAAAAGCGGGCTTCGTGTCGACATATGGTCAGACGATTTACTTCCTTGGGACCCTTTCCTAATTGGAATAGATAGGATGTGGACAAATGGGGTTTAAAAAACAAGCATTCTACCATCATCCATCTACACCTTGCCATCCCCTTGAAAGAACCGTAATCTCGTTGCCATAGCAGAATGACATGTGTATATGTAGATAATCACAGGATGGAATTGTGACATTAACAACGGTGGATTTGAGATTAATCTAATATCCGACAAAAAATTCTGGAGGCTCTCTCAATGCATATATCAACTTACATTCTCTATGTGTTTCATGTCGGATGAGCTCATACCACTTAAGCGATGTGGCGAGGCGAACAACGCGATGGGTTCATGACAATGATTCCTCATGATAGGGAAAAAGGCGCTGATTTAAACAACCTTACGCATAGGATTACCTAAATGGAAAGGATGAAAATCCTATTATATTTTACAGGGTGACGCAGGCTAAAAGGATTCAAACACCAATTTAGAGTCCTGCTTTACTAGAATACTTACATTTAAAAAGAAGTCCATCCAAAGTGGGTGGATAGTTAGAATGAATCAACTTCAAATGAATAATCACCACCAATCACCGGTAAACCTAGCATGCTCAGTTCTCAAGGTATAAGAGTACTCTCAAGTAATCAACCTCTCAGCTATGGTGAATGTCGATTTTTTTTCCCACCACTATTGTTATTACGAGAAAAACGATAGTGAGGGAAAGGGCTTCGTGTATTTAAAATTGGAGAAACTGTAGCTTAAACCTTGTCCTCAAATATACGTACATTAAATAACACTATAGGTGTCTGTAGTGCCTAGAAGAGAATTATCAATAGGGTACACGTCGAGGACAATGTCCTTGGTACCACGCTTGTCGGTCTAGGCGGGTAATGCGTTCGGATACTCTGTAGCCTGCCCCATGAAGGAAAATAAACCGATTTTATGATCAGCATTATCCCTACCATTGACATAATTGTTCCTAAGGTCTTTTTACCGCGCAGACTGACTTAAGGACGGGTATTATGTTCGGAGGCTCATCAACCTACCCCACTTGGGGAAATATCATGGGCTTACTACCATTACTAGCTGCTTCTTTATCTGCAAAATACACATATATATATATATTAAGGGATATTGAGCCTTTTAATCGAAAAAGAGGCGCAAAAGATAAAGGTGAACTGTTTAGACGAGTATTGTATTCGGATACCTATCAGACTACCCCACTGAGGGTGAATACAATGAGTCGTGGGTTCAAGGACCCCTGTTCATCAGAGATCTGAGTGGAGTCAGAGGACTATATCATTCAGTTTGACAGGGATTTACAGTAGTCTGTGGAACAGCGCAACAGCTAAGGACGTTGATCATTCTGAATCCCTCGCTCTATCAACCGCGACAGAAAACCATGCACACAGTGCTTATCCTTTCCTTCTCCTCTCTGCCGATTCAACTTCCTCAAACTACCACGAAACGCCCAATGGCCACCCCAAGTTTGGTAAAGAACCATGTTTTCTCGCAGGGCGCCTGCTGTGCTAAAGAAAGGCCACACTCATCCTCGTCCCTTCCTCATTGTATCAGGTGAAAGCTCGACAACTTCGCGGTGCCTGCTTACTCTTTACCTCACGCGGACAAGGAAACTATCTGGATGTCCTTGCCTCCACCCAGGCCCTACTCAAGGATCAAACGGTAACTCGGGTGGAGATGATTTCACCAAGCCTGGCCTATCCCCACACACCTCACTCCCTTCTCATCCATTAGGTTGTTCCTGGTGACTTCCGGTCCAAGGTCCTCGACCCCCTCGTCCAGCTCATTCTAAAGTCATGCCCAAAGGAATTGAACGAAGCCAGTTATGATGAAGTTAGAACCTCCTTGGAGCTTTCGGATACCCTGATTATCCTGCATGGGCCACACTGTGGAAAGTTTATCGCCCCCCTATGCGAGCTGTATCTCTCCATTGCCAGGTCAGCAAAGACCTTGGACACGTCCATGAATCGAATCCTCCTCAATGCACTCGGGAATCTCATGGCCAAAGGAGGTGGAAGACTAATCACCTATCAGGAGGAACTCACAGCCCTATTCATCCAAGCCCTAGTTCTTCCCACCATCCCATCTATTCATGAGATTAAGGTGGTCAAGGTGGCTCTAAGAGGTCTTTCTTATGCTATTGAAGGTTTAAAGAAACCACCAGTTCAACTGGATCAGTTGATAGAGCGCCTTGTTCCCCTGATGCGCTTAACCTCCGGGGGAAAGCCTGGTGCATCTCACTCAAGGAATTCATCCTCCACCACCTCATCCTCTCGCTCCAGTCATTCGTCTACTCATTCCGTGTTTCTGACTGATTCCGACCTATCCGATGGTGGGAATGTCCCCGATTCCTCTCGTCAAATCCCAAGACCATTCAGGTAAATTGAGCGCAGTGATGAAGGTTTTTCCCTTTTATTGGGATAGTTCAGAGGCAAGAAATCAGTCTCGTGTTTTCTGAAAAATCGAATTTAACTTCTTTATCATCCCCAGGGATCATGATAGAGTTCGACAAAACGCCTTCACCTGCTTGGCCGCCCTTGCCAAGGTACTTGAGAAGTTACAGTACGAAAATAATCAAGATAGATGGACTAACTTTTATTTTCTTTGAAAACAATAGCACTTTCCCAAGCCTCTTTTCCCCCATTGGATGACCTTATTAGGCCCTAATGCCCATCATTCCCAGGGCATCTCAGTTCTTTTATATGCCGTCACCCAGGATCCATACTTACCATCCAGGCTCTCCAGCCTGACAGCTCTCACCTCCATGATCGATACGGGGCATCTCTTCTTATCCCATGTATCAGATCGGTAAGTCGGATGGCTTTTAGTGGAAGAGGATAGACTCAACTGCACATTTTCAACATGACTCATCCTCAATCACTCATTGGGTGAATAGGAATAACACTGCAAGTGCTTCCTTTATCTCTCTCTCCGAACGTCTCTCCCAGGCCGTCCATGACATTCATGCGGCTCTATGCGCCAATGTGCGAGATATGACAATGGATACTTCCGTTCTTCTCTCAACCCTTCAAGTAGGCCTTTTGAATATTAAATTCCTAGTGAAAAGTGGGGTTAACGGAATCTCTTGGCTTTACGATCACAGCACTCAATCATTTCGATCCTCTATTATTATTATTGTTTAGTGTATGGTATCACTAGTAAAAAGTAAAGTATTTTCCAAGATGGCCTTGGGATACGTCGCAGAGTTGTACGATTCCATTCTACCCCATCTACATGGTCAAGACCCCGCCCCAGAAGTCCGTCAAGAAGTCTTGGCCACGCTCGCTTGCATTATTGGAAGGTCTGCCGATGCGGATGGAGAGTTGGCTAGGGTCCTCATGCCCGAAAGGGAGGATCCCGCCTCGGATCCTCCTCCCTCATCGCTCATTGGTATCTTAAAGGGAGCGCTTTCGAAGGCGCATGGGGACCAAGTTACCCTCTTGATTCCCTACTCCTCCCTCATCGCTGCA
This sequence comes from Piptocephalis cylindrospora, assembly GCA_003614145.1. Lineage (NCBI taxonomy): Eukaryota > Fungi > Zoopagomycota > Zoopagomycetes > Zoopagales > Piptocephalidaceae > Piptocephalis > Piptocephalis cylindrospora. The sequence goes on from KZ987796.1 coordinate 15,068, forward strand.
GCCATACGGGCCTATCCACTGGAGATGAGGTAGGTTGTGGAGGGTTAGGGCCGGCGACGTCGGTGTATCACCTTTACTCAATTTCTTTGTCTTTACCCATCCCTCCCAAGACCTTTGTGGGATGATTTGACAGTCTATATAATGAGATGTCTGAATCATCTTGAACCTTCCGGAGATCCCCTTGCCTTTGCTGGTATGCATATCCTGTGCGAGTACACCAAGGCCTTTTCTGCAGAGGTGAGTCACCCATTTCCTGGTATAAGCTATACTTCTAATGACTCAGCGTCTTCCCCGTCTGACTCTTCGCAGCTGGATACTGCATGGTGGGAGGCAGTCATTGAACAGATGATTCAGCCGTACGCGGATATTTCTCCTCCTAGAACAAAATCGGCTTTATGTGAGGTTATTTCCTATGTCAGCTCTAAGGTTGTAGAGCAGTTGAATGTAAGAGATTTTCGTCTGAAAAGCGGACTCTTCATACAACTATTTTTTTGCTCACCTTCAAAACCCTTACTACATCCCAGAGGGCTCAGCGAGTCTTCCTGATCACTTACCTTTTGGGTACGGCGGAGGATGCCTCGGCGTCGGTGAGAGCAGCGGCCTGCCGTAGTCTTGGGATCTGGGTTGCATTGGCTCGGGAGGTGCGTGTACCATGGATGGAGTTGGGCGGGTTGATTTGATTGGTCTTGTCCCACCTCTTGAAATTTATGCCTACCTCCATCTGGTGATAGGATGAGCTTTTTCTTCTTGATGCAGCCAATTCCCTCTTATCCCGTGGGTCCGATGAAGGCATCAACGTGAGGATACGAGCTAGCTGGTAAATAGGATAGTAGTGAAGGGAGAAGTAGAAAGGGCTAGGCTGACATGATCGTATTCTCCTTTCACTTACCATCTCATTTAAAGGGCTCTGGCTAATCTCTGTGACACGTTGTTTGATTATCCGTAAGTAGGGGGGAGGGACGCTAATTAGGGGAGGCTGTACTGGCTGAATCTTGTATGCACCTCTTCCTTTCCTTCATTTACTTAGAGAAACGCGAATGACGGTTCTTTCCGTTCGGATGGAGAGTCGTATCGCACGCTTGGGAATTAAATACTGCGGGGATAACGATAAAGTATGATGTTTATTTTTAAAGCTCTCAGATGGCACATTACCTCATCGTGACACATCCTTTCTTATCCACCCGTTTTTTCCCCTTCAAACTAGGTACGACCTAATGGTGTCCGGATCCTCGGGAATATCCTGCATCTTTCTCCCAAGGCCCTTTCACATGACCCTCAGTTGCAGACTCTAGCTTTGGAATCTATGATGAGAAATATCTCCGTAGGAACGTTTAAGGTATGGTGACCGGGATGCTGGCATGATTATTGGTCACGAAAGTGGCCTAGACCTTTTTAATCGTCCTCCCCCTTGCTTTTGAATAGCTCCGATGGAATACCTGCTATGCCCTTGGAAGAGCTTTTGCCAACCCTTCTTTGTCTCTCGGGGCCCATCCGTTAGGATGTGAGGTGATTCCCATGCTAGGTAAGGCTATGAGCCAGGGAAAGAACATGAAAGTGCGCATTAGTGCATGCGTCGCCCTCAAGGCTCTTGGGGGGGATCGATCTCGATATGGGGCAAAAGCGCACGATGAGATCCGGAGAGTAGTAAAGGATGTACTGGATGAATCCCGACCCTTGCTGATGGAGTATGTCCTGACCAAAGAAGAAGAATCTTCCGGGTATGAGGAGCAGTATCTGGATCAGGTAAAATTGGATGAGTTGAAACGATGCACACAGTCGTATTACTCATCTTTATCCTCAATTCATGTTTAGCTGGTGTCCTATGCCGATATGCTTGGCTTTCCGCTCTCAGACTGGGGAGTGACGAAGGGGGAGGCTCAAGTGAGCTCGTAAATAGACTAGTATATGGAAATTAACTAGGCAAGACGAAGGAAATGCTACAACGCGGCTATAATATATTTTACTCATCAGCGAGGAGGGGAATCTAAAAATAACGCGTCACCCCCAAAGAATGCTGTGATTTAGAGAGCATAACTCATGATGAGACCAGTCAATGCCAAGGTTCCAATCATGGTTCCCGATCGAAGGGGATGGCTTGCAGTACTGGTGTGGTCATCATCCTCATCGTAACGGGATTCCTCTTGGATGGGGGCTGAAGGGGGATGGAAGGACTGGGATGAATCGACGCGAACCCGGCTGTTCTGCTCATTCCAGTTGCTGGCTTGGTTGTTGTTGTCCCAGTTAGGGCCGTTCCAAGTAGCGCTGGTCTGGAAATTATCGACAGTACTAGAGGGGGTATTCCATCCATTGTTACCTTGGCTCTCGTTCCGGCCATTGTTACCTTGGTTGCGGTTCCAATCGTTACCACGGTTGTTGCTCCAATTAGAGTCATTCCAACCGGGCTGTGCATTCCAAGTGGAGTCGTTCCAACCGGGTTGGGCGTTCCAGGTGGGATCATTTCGGGACTGGATGGGATAGGCGGGTTCGTAAGCGGTACGATCAGGGTAGATATGATCCTGATTATCGTAGATGCGGTCATCATAGACATCATCATCATCATAAAATGTATCATCACACCCCGGATCATGGCATACCTGACCAATGCAGCCCTGATTACGGTCTTCCCAGGCGGCCGAGTCAGGCTCTACATTGGGCTCTTCCGCAGCAATAGGGATGGAAAGAGAGAGGGCAAGAAGGGGAAGAAGAACGATGGAGGAATGCATAACGTTGATGGAGAGTACGTGGGAAATGCGTTGTGCGCGACAATTTGCTGTGCTGCTGAAGGGGTGCAGTGATGTAGAGGGGTCGGGTTCCTTGTAGGATGGGGGAAAAGGGGATAGTGTTGAACGAAGGGAGGATGCCATGGCATTTTATACTCTTCAAAAAGACGGACTTTGGAGAGGATGGACTGAGGATAATGGTAACGGGCAGTATATGGCCGTCTCCACAGCATGTATTTTAGTCATGGGCAAGAACGGGGAATATCAAGACGGTATATACGCATAGAAACTATCCTTTCTTTGATCATAAACCATCGAAAAAGTGCCCAGCGCATAGTACGAGGCGTAAGATTGCAATGGCCCCTCCGCTCACCCATCAGATTAGAGAAATATCGATAGACCGGCATCTACTTGTTCAGTCATGAGTACACCTGACAGACAACAGCTCTGCTCATGCATTCTCTTGGAAACAGATGGATGAATCAAGGTGAAACATCGTGAGGGCCATAGGACTGGAAAATAAGATACACGATAGCGTATGCCTACCCGTTTACCGATGATGATGTGACTAATCTCCAACGCAGGATGAATATAGTGCAACCGACGATGGGCTGTGACATAACTCTAATGCATTGATGATGCGTCATCTCCGTACACACAGGCCCAAGGTAGAGAAGGGTGGATAAGTATTGTTTAAAGGTCCCTGGCACCACGCAGACCGGCTTAAGGACAGGTATCACGTTCGGATACCCATCAGCCTACCTCACCCCGAGAAAATATAATGGTTTTATTACTAGTAGTATCTATAGGTAGGTGCATGCCTTCCACCCGTTATCACGGGTGTAAGGGATTGTGGGCGGAGGGCGAATGTGAATTAACTTTAGCATTCCAAGGTGAGTGCTGTGTGATCCAACTAAGTCACCTATTTGCTTTGAGGAAATAACAGGCTGGGAGAAGCATGTTCAAATATGCACCGAAGATGGATGAGAGTTCTCTAGCTTCAGGAGAGCCGTGCTTTCCTGCCTCTAACATATCTTTGCGATTTACCTCTGAAAACATGCCTTCCCCTCCCTTTCCTCCCTGTTCATTCTCAGGTAAAGAGCTCGACTGTATGACATGGCATCACAGCTCTCCCACTTCTCTTGGCCAGTCCTCATGGAAAAGCGAGGGGATGTGAGGACATTGTATGCGTTGGTCGGCCTGGACCAGCTGGTAGTGCTAACTCATCTCAATCATTCTGGGCTGGTGAGGTGCTCGCTCAACTCTAGGTCGACAGAGGACTCGTCCAATCCCAACGTGGCGGAGATTAGGCCGTTGGGAACATCGGGGGCATTAGACGGCTAGGCTGGAGGATGGTCGGATTGGGGAATTCCCGGATCTAAGGTAAAGGCAGCGGAGGGATGGAAGGGATCAGCACCACACGCGCTTCTACGCTAACTATATTTAGCAGCATGGGCACTATCACTTACCTGGGCTAATCGCTTGAGAATGAGTGAGAGGCGGGATTGGCGTGGGATGACGGGGTGAAGAGACGGCTGGGACAGTGAGAGCGGAACGGGTGAGTGAGTGAGCTGATCTGGGAGGCTCAGAGGAGGCGGGCAATAGCGAGTGCGGGTCAGCCTCGCCTGATTTTGCTGTCAAAACCCACTGCCAACAATACGCCACTTTCTGTCCAGAGTCGTAGGTTATCACGCTTGCTCATCTTTCCTCCTCCCTTTTCTTTCCTCCTCTCCTTGTCATCACTCCCTTTCCGTCACTTTTGACCCACATTCATACCCAACACCTACTCTCTCGACGAGAACACCTGTGATCATGCCTATCCTGGATGGTGTTAAGCATGCGTGTGCCCAGTGCATCCGCGGACACCGGACGAGTACGTGCGCTCACAATGACCGACCCCTCATTCCCATTCGACCTAAAGGCCGACCACCCACTCAATGCGTCCATTGTCGGGAGGCCCGGAAGGCAGGGACAGGAGCACACTCGCGATGCGTATGCGGTGAGTATATACAGGGGCAGACACCGTCCCCCCCTCTCCAAGAGGTGCGAGGGATCAAGCGGATAAGCCCGGGCTCCTCCCAAGGCAAAGACCTTTCGGTCAAAGCCGAGGTCTTTGACTGCCAATGTGGGTGTGGAGACACCTGCCAGTGTCGTAACAAGATGCTCCGGCTTCCCAACCTCATGAACCCGTGTGGCTGCATCGACGGGCAATCCCCGTGCACTTGCCAATCCACACCAGCTGGATCTGTTAACGTCCTTTACTTTGGTCGGCCCTCCTCCTCCTCCTCCCCCTCTTCCACCGGCCAGAATAATGAGTGCTGTTGTTCATCCACCTCATTGCCCATGCCCCTTCCTACCCAAATGTCTAGAGCTATTACAGACGTCGAGCCTACATCTTCCTCGTGTTGTAGTGGAGGATGTGATTGTGGACCAAAATCTGGCAGTAAGGAGGCTGGGAAGGGTGAGTCTTGTTGCCCAATCCCCTCTGCTATGACCGCAACTTCCTCTGGGGGAGGATGCTGTGGATCTGCTTCTAAGGAAAAGACATCATCTGGATGCTGCTCTTCCTCCAAGACATCCTCCATCACCGCAGTCAAGAGTGACGGCGGCTGCTGCTCCTCTAAAGCATCTGCCGAAACCCCCTCTGTACCTGCATCCGGAGGATGTTGCTCTTCCAAGGCACCTACAAAGGCTTCTTTAGCTCCTTCTAAATGTTGTTCCACCTCGAAGCCATCTGCATCGGCACCATCCACTACTTCCCTCCCCTCAGTTCCCGAGACGGCTTCAACCTTCTTCCCTCCCCCCGACTCATTGAGAGTAAGCCCAGAGCATGTGCTAGAAACTCCCCCCTCTCTCCCACCACCACTTCAACTCCCCAGCCCAGTCAATCAAGAGCCCCTATTACCTCCAAATCACCTATCTTTTCAGGTGGCAAAACACCAGTGTGGTGACCGGTGCTCCTGCTCCACTTGGGCATCCCTTGGTTTGGGCAAAGCTCAGTGTGGAGAGGAAGGTGGAGCTTGTGGATGTGGATCCTCCTCTAGGGATGGCCAAGCTGGTTCTGGTGGAGCCGGATGCTGTGGGGATGCAGGTGGATGTGGAGCCGGGGCAGAGGAAGACCCCTTTGAAGATGATATTCTTGGGGTGTAAATCCATAAGTGCATATCTGGAGGAAGGAGATATTGATTGTTGCGGAGTGTCTTTATATAAATGTCGTTTCTTTCCTTGTGATTATACTGTGGCACGCCCATTTCCCTAGTGAAGTCAAAGATGCATGAAACAGAGCCTCAAACACATGTCAAAGTCAATCAGTATGGACTACTCTCAAGTCATCTTGTTCCCGTGCTTCAACTCTCTTCCCCTCTTCTCCTCTTCCCCATTCTCACGCCCATAAGTAGCACACACGCCGGGCATGCCACACACACCCCCACATCTTCATCATATTCCAAGGATCCACAAAAAAGGTTCAATTAGGTCTGGGCTTGAGCTTCCACCTCCACCTTGGCCTTAACTCCATCGATGGGCTTCATGGCAGGAAAGGCAATAACCTCCTTGATATTCTGACTATCGGTCAAGAACATGGTGAGACGGTCAATGCCCATGCCCCATCCTCCGGTAGGGGGGAGACCGTACTCGAGGGCCTCGCAAAAGGTCTCGTCGATGAGCTGGGCCTCGTCATCTCCGGCAGCCTTGTCGTTAGCCTGCTGAGCAAAGCGCTCACGCTGATCAAAGGGATCGTTCAGCTCGGTGTAAGCATTACAGATCTCCTTGGTGGCAACGAAGCACTCAAAGCGCTCGCACAGCCCATCCACGGACCGGTGACGCTTAGCAAGCGGGGACATCATTTGAGGATGGGAGGTAATGAAGGTGGGGTTGATGCAGTCCACCTCAATAAAGTCCCCGACCAGCTTGTCCAGAAGGCGGGCGCTGGTGCGGGGAGCGGTGCAGTCCACGTTGTGCTTCTCGCAAAGGTCCGACAGGAACTTAGTGGCATGAGGAAGATGAAGTTCCGAGGCCGGGGGGAAGGTAACAGAGAGCTTGCGCTCGAGCTCGGCAATCATCTCCACCCGACGGAATGGTGGGGTAAAGTCAATCTCGATGGGGGGTTGATCAGCCCCATTAGCGTGGTAGCTGACCTTGTACTTGCCACCAGTGATGTACTTGACCATTCCAGAGACCAGGGACTCGGTAAGGCTCATGAGATCGTGCATGTCCGCGTAGGCCATGTAGAATTCACAAGTGGTGAACTCGGGGTTATGAGTCAAATCGATGGCCTCATTACGGAACTGCCGGCCAATTTCATAAACACGGTCCAAACCTCCAACCGTTAGCATCTTCAAGTATAGCTCAGGAGCGACGCGCATGAACATGTCAAGGTTTAGATCGTTATGATGAGTGACAAAGGGTTTGGCCGTGGCTCCTCCAGCAATCATGTTCATCATAGGTGTCTCGACCTCGAGGAAGCCCTGCTGGTCAAGGAAACGGCGCATGTAGTTGATGATCTTGGCACGGACCACGAACTTGTCCCGCACCGAGTTATTCATGATAAGGTCGACAAACCGCTTGCGGTACCGTTCTTCTTGATCCTTGAAGCCGTAATTGGCCTTGGGGAGCATGCGGAGGCATGGAGAGAGAAGCGTGACCTTTTGGGGGAAGATGGAGAGCTCACCACGCTTGGACTTTCCAGGATAGCCGGTAACCCCGACAATATCACCACGACGTAGAAGGTTGTGAGTGGCGAGGAAATCGTCCTCCTGGGAGTCCTGGGCCGAGGCCATGATTTGCACCTTGACGGAATCACCGTGAAGGTCGTAGAAACGAAGCTTGGCCCCAGAGGTACGCTTGTTGTGGATCCGGCCTATTGGGTTAAAAGAAAGACAGAGAGAGAGGCTCATCTTTTTATTTCCATACGAATGAATGGGGTGATGGGATCACATCGAGTGAGCATACACGCACGCGGGATTCAATGGA
>KZ987797.1:0-22704 GCA_003614145.1 Piptocephalis cylindrospora
TCCCTCAGGGCACCGCTGAGGCTCTCTGGGGCCAAGCGACTCACAGGCACCTCCCACCCCGCCTCTCCCACGCCCGCACCCACCCACACACGACCCCGCCCCCCCCCCCCCCCCCAATTCCCTTACCTGCATCATCCGGGTGACATAGGAGGCTACCTTGCCAATCACCTCCCCATTTACCCCGGTATCCCGAGCCGCCTCAAGCATGTAGATATTGACTCGGCTCACCAGGTCCAGAAGGTGGCGTAGGGCCGTGGGTGTATCAATCGAGTCGGCCAGGGCCTCATGCACCGCCAGCTGACTCTTCCCGAGCTCCGCTACCAGGGCTCGCTCCCGATCCCCGTACCCATGTACATCCGCCCGGGATTCCTGGGCCTCCTCCTTGGCCCGGATTTCTGAGAGAGTAGACCGGACATTGAGGAAGAACTTCTTCAGTGTTCCCTCCACCCCCTTGGCTTCCTCCATCCCAGACTCTCGGAAGTCCAGCCGGGACTCCCAAGGGTGCAGGAGGAAGGTGAGACGCAGCTGTCGAGCAGTGTGCCTGGCCAAGGCCTCCTTGATTGTGATAAAGTTCTTCAGGCTCTTACTCATCTTTTGCCCCTCAATATGCAGGTGACCGGGGTGGATAAAGTAATTGACCCATTGATCACATTCATGATAGGCCTACAACAGGAAGGAAATGTTGTCTGTGAGCGGAAAAAAGGACATTGTACATACGCAAGCCCTGGCTTACCTCGGATTGCGCAAGCTCATTGTCATGATGAGGGAAGGCAAGATCAATGCCTCCCGAATGAATATCCATCGTTTCACCCAAGACTTCGGAAGCCATAGCGCTGCATTCAATGTGCCATCCAGGGCGACCAGGTCCCCAAGGGGAGGTCCAAGAGGGCTCCCCGTCCTTACTCTGCTTCCAGAGGGCAAAGTCCGCAGCTGCTCGCTTCCCCCGAAGCTTGGACCCAAGGCTCCCTTCGCCCTCCTCTAGGAGATTGGCAGATCCGGCGGCCCAGGGCTCGAGCTTGGCATAATCATGACGGGGGGAGGCCTTAAAAGCGGCAACATCAAAGTACACAGAGCCATCGGCCTCGTAGGCGTAGCCACGCTCGATGATCTTCTCGACAAACTGGACAATCTCCGGGATATACTCCGACACTCGGGTCACTATGTCTGCAGGCCTTACGCGAAGTGCCTTCATATCCTGAAAGAAATCACGTTCCCAAAAGGCCGCATGGGCTTTAAAGATCTTGGAGTGCGAGACCGTCGAGCCCAGCTGGGTATCAAGCCACGGGGCAATGACGTCTCCAGCCCCCTCGGTCAACACACCCATCCTCTCTTCTGCAGGCGCAGAAGAGGAGCTCAGGGTGGTGATGGCCACATAGGCCTTTCTAGCCGCGGCGACGTGCATGGCCCACTTGCCCTCATCCACTGGATCCACCGGGGCAGCGGGATCAGCGGGGACAAAGGGGAGGGCAGGGAAGGCCTTGGGGTCTGCTGCAATGGAGGAGAGAAGGGCTGAGGCGGCCGAGCCCCCGAGTTTCCCAGACACGTAGGAATTGTACGCTTCAACAGCCTGTTGCAAGGCTGAATCCACCTCCCCGGATTCGGCGTGCTTGTCCCTCCAAGTTCGGAGAAGATGGGCTTGACGGGATCTCAGGATAATTTTATCGTCAATGTCGGTGATGTTCATGACAAAGAGCACGTCAAACTGAAAGTAGTCGGTGAGAATTCGGCGAAGAATATCCACGGTGAGGTAGGTCCGGGCGTGACCCAAATGGGAGGCGTCGTAGACGGTCGGCCCGCAGTTGTACCAGGTAAGGCGCTTCCCCTGACGGGGCACCACTTCAGTCTTGGTGCGGGTCAACGAGTTGAGAATGCGGAGAGGCGACGCCGGGGCCGAATTGGTGGGCACACGCCATTCCGGCTGCTTGACCGTGGAGGTGGATGACGACATGGTGAGGATGAGAGAGACGGATGAGCGTGGTACGCGTCCAAGAAAGTGAGAAGAAGAGCGAAGGAAGGAAGAGGAGAGGGCGGGCGAGGGCAGTAGGGGACGAGGGAGGAGCCTTTGCATGTAGCGGATGCCAAAGGGTGATGAAGGGAGGAGGGTTGTGTAAGCAAGGATCCTTGGTTCATCTCGCCAGCTCAACACACTTTATTACCTATGCACTTTGACAGACGAAGTCAAGGAAAGGCGTGATTTCTGCTGATTCGGGGTGCTGATGGAAAGGTGGCCCAAAAGTGCATGTGTTGAACTTTTTGATATCTTGTATGACTGGACACCCCGCAAACTACTTTGTCTCTATGAAATAGGTCGTTTGAGCTAGTCAAAGATGACCTCCTAGCCGATGCCCTCATTTCAATCCCCTGTCCGCCTCTACAAATGCTGTTTTATGCCCTGAATGTGCGCTTTCCATATGGTAATCCACCCTTCAACAATGATATCTAGATACTCCTGGATGGGCTGAAACCTTCATTCTCTCTAGGTGGGGGGATGCTCTGGTCTTGCTGAAAACATCCAATCTATCGGATATCTAGCATAAACTCTTGTCGAGGCTTGAAACTGCATAAGCTCTAGAGTGTGAGCGGTTAGGACATGCATATGTATTCCTCTTTGAGGACATTGTGTCCATATATCGGTCATACGCCCTTCCTTTCTTTTAGGTAGAGGAGCACATATGCATGTGTGTTCTGTATAGAGTGTTATTGAAAACCTGCTCTCCACATCCGTCCCAGCAAAGGCCAGCAGATGGTGAAAGTGCCCAGTGAACGTTGATCATTGACCAAGATCAAGGATACCCCCATGAAACATGATAGTGATTTACCGCCATTATTCAACGGTATTCTTCTCTGCGTGATCAATATACGGTATCTTCACTAAGCCGTTTAGGGTGCATGTTGGGGACTCTGTCCCTAGTACCACGCATGTCGGTCAGATTACAGACAGTCAATGTGTTCGGATGCCCTTTAGCCAGCCCCACACAGGGAAATAAAACCTGGTTTATCCTTCTTCTTCATTAAATTGGTATCTGTCCAGCATGTGGGCTGCTGATGCTTATTCTAGTTACTTGATGGGCCAAAGTGACACTGAGCATTATAACAGCAAAGAAAGAGAAAGGATGTCGCGAAAGCAACTTTATTGCTCTTGCTGGGGGAGAAGTGTACCGGCTACATATCATAGGAGGGGGGCTCCACAGCTGGCATCATCCCTCCCCTTCCGCGGCCCTTGGGATAAATATCAAGATGTTTAGCCTTTTCACCGGTCACAGGGTTGGTGTTGCCCCAATGGACAGTGAACCAGTCGACGGGCTCGTCCTTCCAAGTACCCTTGGGGATCATGACGGCCTCTTGAGTCGCGTTCTGGCCATTACCCTGTGTATAGCTTGGGGAATCAGAAATGCCCTTGAGATAATACTGAGCAGTGGTCGGCTTTCCGGTCGCCTCATTCTTTAAATTCGAAGGCGTCAGGGACACGGAGTAGATAAAACGAGAGGCGACAAATACGTTCGCTTTGTCGATGGGAAGGCGGACTGTCTTGTCTTCGTTGGGAGTTTCCCAACGAATAATCTTTTTAAATCCGCCCTTAGCATCCTCTTCTGGGGTACCAAAGTATAGGAGCCTTCCGTTAATGCCTTCAAATGTCTTTCCATCTGGTCCGAGGCTCATCTTATAGACACAATCCTTTTGAGGTACGTCAGTCTTGCGAAGGATGGCTTTTTGATGATCAGAAGGGCCAAGGCAGAGGAAGTATAGCTTGTTATCTTTATCCTTGGTCACAATGGACTGGTAGGCGTAGTTATAGCCAGTTACCTGCTCCCCAAAGCCGCCAAAAATAGGACTAGGGTGCGGGGAGGAGAGGCATGCAGGGAGGCCCGCAAGAAGGGCTGCAAGGCAGATAAACAGTTTCATGGTGGGGATGGAGATGGATGGGGAAAAATGAGAAATCGGAGCAACGAAGTCCAGCAACGTTGGATCAAGCAGGTGGTTGAAGGAGAAAAGGGAGAATGGAGAAGAGGGAAAGGGAGGGGAAGCGAGGGAAACTGGGAGAGAGGAAAAGTATAGAGTGTAGGGGCGATGGGAGAAACGTTGAATGTGAAAGAGGGAGGGTATGATCCCACTCTATTTATACCTTTCCTCGATTCCACTACACAGTTTCACACCCCTCAACAATGTATTGGTCAATGTGCTACCTTAACAGATGAACAGTTTGCTTTCTATTCTACCTAAGGCTTCTTGGGCTCAGCCTCCGCCTTTCCGACCAGAGATGTCACTGGGTCAACAGCGGTTGCAGAATGGACGAATGATCTCCACCAGTGCCTATTCTGTAGGGGATGTGAGCGAACCGGAACTCCGCTTGCAGCTGTATGTCTCAGCAGCCTTATGGGACCTTTAGGGCTACTGAGGCTTTGTAAACCATCTCTGCCTTTCCTTCTTTCCTCCCAGTTCTCTAGGGCAGTTGCAAAGTGTCTTGATCGGTAGTTGAATAGCGTGACAGAAGCGCTGCTATGAGAATACACACTATCTGATGAGAAACTCCCCTACTTGGGAGTTTTTCATGATATGAGCTGGAGATACACGGTGAAAAGAAGCGTATATTCATCGGTTTGTAAGTAGGGCGATGCCTATACAAAGAGCGCGTGCTGTCCACACATACCAATGCCATTCTCGCTAGAGATGGAATGCGAGGCGTCCGATGCTCTTCATTCCCGGGAGCAACCCCGCTCCTCACTATACCTTTTTACTGTGATGCCAAAAGGAAAGAGCCCACCGAATGTCCTCCGATGCACACTGCTATAATCAGCTGGAACAGAATCACTTCAGCGAATAGCCGTGCTGGAAAGAGCTGTTCATCCATTGATAATTATTTTGCCAGGATGGTAGGAATTTAGTTGGCAGTGCTCCAGAAAGGTGCTGGGTAGCAATAGCAAAAGCGGTCTCTTTACATTCCGCTGATCTTTCGGAGTATTACATGTCATTCTACCTCCCTGAGACCCTACCACTAGCAATGGAGTACTGAGCTTCTACAGCCAGATGTGCTTTTTGATCCCCTCCTCTCTCTTCACAAAGCTTGTCATTAAAAGAACACTGAGCGCAAACATGAACGCAACCCCCTAAATAGCGTGAATAGTGGCCGTATGTGAGATTGCTTTCCAGTGTATCAATGAGTCAATATAAGAGAACGTCCTACGGTGGGATTAAAAAAAGATGCGATACAAATGCAGGCCACTCCAAGATTAACCCTCTTTCTCACATCATCTAGCACTTCCTGAGTGGATTATCCAATCCTGCTGATACCTCCCTTTTGCTATGTGTTTCTCTGTGAGGTAGCTCCTACATGTCTTGGCCATGCATCGAAGTAATAGTAGCTTGTGTACGTTACGCCAATGGAAAATCCCAAGTCTCGAAGTATAGAGCCGGTATAGAGGGAGAGGGGTTTGTAGAGGATAGACTCGATATTCAACAAATGCTTCCTCTCGTCTTCGCTATGGACACAGGGTTTAGGGCTGGAGCGGGCCAGGGTATTCGTCACGAACGATACGCCATCATTAAGAATTTTCATAAAGTGCTCCGCGGCATAGTCTCCAGGGAAAGAACGGGCGCTCCATTGTTGTTGGAATTTCATGACTTGAGGAAGGGCACTCTCAAGCCACTCCATCTCTGGGAATGCAATAAGCGACTGCCGCAGTACTCGTCTCCGCATAACCCGAAGATCCAGTAGAGCTCGGAGATGAAAGATGAGATGAACCCCAAGGAAGCTGGGAAGGTGAGGAGCAACCGAGGTGTGCAGAGCCACAAGATTCACATTGTACGGGGTGGATGGGGAAATGAGGGGGAGTAGATTCTTGACGAGGGAGAGTGCTACCTGGTTTTCTCCAGAGTGATGGGCTGAGATCTGTTCTCCCGCCGACATGGCCTTTCCGGTGATATCATGGATACTGGGGAGTAGGGTGTCCATGAGAAGGACATCTACCTTTCCTTCCTTGGTATGAGGGAGTAGAACGCGTAGGGCCGATGAAATCATCCTGGAGTCATAACGATTTGGATGCGTATGGATGAGGACTTTGATCTTTCGAGAAATGGCCTTAATGGTCAAAGGGGACCCAGAGAGATAAAGACGAAATTGGGCCAGGACTGACAGGGTCAATGGGACCGTCAGCCGCTGGAGATACGTATCTAAACGCTTGTAATGCACCATCCACGCATTTCTATCTTTTAGAGACTTGGAGAAGTGGAGGTGGGCCAATTCCTTGCGAAAGTCGCGGATCCTCTTCAGTCCAGAATCCTTTATCTCTTTAACCAGTACTTGGGCCTGGAAGTAGCGGTAGGAGGGTGAAGGAACGCCCGAGGTCATTATGGGATCTGTTTGTGCCAAAAGGTCCAGAAGGCGGAGGAAGTTCTTCATGAGACGTCCCCAAAATTCTTCAAGCCCTCGATATTTGTCTCGGGGAGTCTTGGTCCAGGAAGACCACATGGCTTGAGCCCAGTTTTCATCCTTCCCCAGAGACTGAAGAAAAGAATAATGTGCCTTCATCATTACTTTCCACATGGGATGATCCATGAGATCGATCATGTCTGCATGGGAAGCGGATAAGGAAGGGTTGTGAGAGCTTCCCGATATCGAATGGTCAAGAGCATGGGCGAGGAGGTGCCACTGTCTCTTCTGATACTCGATGAAGAAGAAAGGAAAGTGAATTTGAAGATCCACATGAGCAAAACGAAGGATGATTTCGGTATGGTCGGTGGATGAAGATGTAAAAGAAGGATTGGGGCTTTCTGAAGAGGGGACAGGATGGGAGTACTGATCAATGAGGGCCTTTGAGCGGGTGTAAAGAAGATCGTTGCGGAGAAGATAGGTTTCTTCGGCGTCCTCAGAGACGGAGGTGTCCAAGAGATAGTTGCATAGCCGAGCATGAAGGACGTTGTGTTTGGGAATCAAGGGAGGTTCTGGATTTGATAGCCTTGCCTGGAGAAGATGGTGATGTTCCGGACGACTCCGCATGCACCAGTTCGATAAAGGGTCTGAAGTCAGATGGACAAGCCTTCCAAATGGTTCGACGATAGACGCACGCAAGGTAATGGCATGAATGAGGGAAGAGAGGATTTCAGCGGGGAAGTAAGCATCCATTTTCTCCGTGCTCTCTGGGGAGATCGGGGGGGTGATGGACAGAGGGCGTCCAGCCGTCCCGTGGGCCTTCTCTGACCCCGAAGAAGATGAGGTGACGAGGAGGGGCCAAAAAAACAGGGCGTTGGCAAGGAGTAGAAGTGGGGATATGGATCGCATCGTTAGGTACTGATAATCGTAAAGCACTACTTGAAGACCAGAGAGCGAACAAAAGGGCGTTATATCAGGTTGGAAAGGGGAGGGGGAAAAAGGAAGAGATTTGTGACTAAAGCCTGGTGGTGATATGCATGCCATCGATTTATTCGTCTCCTCGGTGTAAATGTAGGTGTCAAAGCTCCAATCCCATCCCCGCCAGTCAGTCAGCATGGAAAGCGCGGGCCGAACTCTGGTGATCAACACCCAAGGCGTTGTTATTGAGCGGGCACTAATTTACTCGTAACAGAGAAGTGTATGACATTTCTATCTCTTCCTCTATGCTTTGAATGGTCCAAGGGTAACCAATCACTCCCCAATGTTTGTATGAAGCCACAATGGAGTATATCTTAGGCATACTGATGAACCGTTCTTAGCACATAATTATGTTGACGAGAGAAGAGAAGGTGTTTATTGCCCTCCTGGATAATCCAAGCGACAACCAAGTCGGATGGGATAAACAGCCGAAGAGCGAATGATCCTCATGAAAAGATTAATTTCCATGCCTAATCATGGTAGCAAACCCACCAATGACTTGGCCAATGTCCTCATCATTATCTTTAGTAATCATACTGAAGGATCATTTAATCCTCTTCCTCATCGTCACTATTATCAAAGCGTGCACCAGACACTTTCTCAAAGCTATTGAAATCATCAGATCCGTCCCCAAACACGGCAGACGCCTTGGTCCATTCGTCATCTCGCTTGGAGAACGATCTGTAGCTAGGAACTTGGCGTGAGGAGGCCAGGACAGTGGTTGAGGCAAGCATGGCAAAGATGCCGATGGAAAGGAGGGTGGTACGCATGGTAAGGGTGTGGGGGGATGTGCTGGATGATCAGTGGGCCGGCCAAAGATATCACAAGATAAGGTCAGCTGGAATGGGGAAAAGAGAGGACGAAAAGGGAATGGTAGGTTGATTAGTGGGAGGGGGGAGGGGGAAAGTAATCAAGGGGAATCTAGTTTACCTCGCCAGCATTTATGCCAATGCCCACTTGAAGCCATCACCACATTCAGTTTTCCATGGAGGACTGGTTGGTTGTTTAGAAGGGATAATTCGCTGGAATAGAGCCCCTCTCGAGGTAGAACCAATGATACTAGGGGAGAAAAAGAGAGTGATCATGTTGCCTTGCATAATATGAACATGGAGTCTCCATCTCTCATAGATTGATGTACTATGAGAAAATAGCCCCGCCTCCTGCTCCATTGGTCACCACATTCATGGGCCCTCCTGGTAGGAGATCTTCTCTGATGCTGGTGAAACCCATCAGCCTAGGACCATTAGTCCCATTTTTATAAGTCGATGGAAGATCCTTAACCTTCCAGAGCCTATCCTGGGGCACCACTAAACAGCCCAAGGCGGCACCACTGGCGGAGCAGAATGCCAAGTATGAAAGGGGCTTTTCTGTCTCCTGCTTTAATCGCTGGAAATACAGAGGACCAGTGCTTTGCATAGCCCTTCATGTCTCCCCTCACATAGCCCTGTAGAAACAGCATAATGGGAGATGGCTACATGGGCATGCTTGGAGAAGTAAAAGCGGGGGAGGGGGAGAGGGCTCTATCTGTCTTTCGGAATCGCTCTGCCATGGGAAAGGAGCATTCTGCTCATCATACTACGGTTAGGAACCAAGTAACAGCACTCCTGGGTTGTTGTCATAGGACGTTTCTGGCTGTCCAAGGAGACGGGGTCTGGGGCGTCGGAGATTGAAAATGGAAGTATTGATACTAGGAATGAGAATGCGAGGACAGTGGAGGCGTTCTGCGGACCTGAGATGGAAAGGTAAAGTCAGGGTAAAAGCAGATGAGGAAAGCTAAATACAGGAAGGAACAAGGAAGGACGGACCATTCTCTAGAAATGTTTCTTGCAGAGGGAGTGTGTGAACAGATAAAGCTACCCCCTCTTTTTCATGACCCTCCTTGTAAGACATGGACTCGCCTCTTCGTATTTCTAGCTCCGACAAATACACCAGTCGATTCATCTTATGAGACCGGGCTAACTCGTTCAGGGGCAGTACATCCCTGGCTCCCTCCTGATGAAACCACACATTACATCTTTTCGGCTCGTCTCATCCCATCCCCAAGGACATATCCTGAAAGTATAAAGCCCAGGGCAAATAACCCGCTTACTCCCTTTCCTTCTCTCCTCCCGCCCCCTCCCCTCCTCTCCTCCCGCCCCCTCCTCTCCTCTCCTCCCACCCCCTTCCCTCCTCTCTTCCATTGCTTGCCTTTCATCCTCCTCTCTTGCTACACTGTTGACCAGTGACTCATCTTTTCCTGCTCCCCCTCGCCTCCATTCTCATTGGATCCTTTTCATTTGGCATCCTTTTGGAATTCCAGCCCCATCCACTTTGTTCCTCCCATTATCATGGCTTTCTCGTCCAAGTTCTGTCTCATCGCACTGGTTGCACTGATGGCTGTTACCGCAATCTCGGCTGTTCCTTCTCCATCTCCAGATGGGGTCGGATGGTTAGTGAAGCGTGAAGAAGAAGGTCAGGGAGGCAATGGCACCGATAACACTGATAGTGATGGTGGAGGTGATAGCGCCAATAAGGATCCCGTCGTCGTTAAAGACATCAAGTATGAAATAATCGCCTTTCCTGCAGAGTATGAGAACTCTGCCGAGAAAGTTAATATTACGGACCCCGACGGAAAGATCCTCGCAAAGAATGCTCCAAAAGCCTTTAAGATTGCTTTCATCCAGGAAATGAACGGGTACATTAATGGTAAATTACTGTCCGCCGTCTCCTGCTCTACTGGCATACCCGGTGTATGTGCTGTGACCCTCGAGTCTTCCCCGGACATACCATATGGCTTCACTCATCAAGATCGACCTCTGAATCCCTTTGTATCTTTCTTCTCCGATGACCTCCCTGTTGGAAGCGTCTATAAGGTCGATGAGCTGATCAACAAGACCATTTCAGGATCAAAGATGAAGCACAACGGCTGTATTCGCGTGGATGAAGATTGTAACTGGGGCCATGGATGTAAAAGCGGCTCCGGTACCCTCTTGGTGGGTACTATGAGGAACTACAAGGAGGTGGCTCAGCTTAACTTGGAAGGCTATACCCTGCACAAATCCAGCGAGAGCGAATGCCCTTTGCAGGATTACCTCAAGGATGACCCTCTTCTCACTGCCGCTCCAGGATCTGCGGTTGTAAAAGGAATGTGATGGGAAAGGCGCCGATTTCAATATGAATGAAGGTCCAGATACTATCGATGATCCTAGTGATGGGTGGGAGGAATATATTTGGTCCCTGCCGATATACAATACCTCATTCTATGGTCATGAATGCGTGAAGAATCGAGGTTGAGATGGGCATACCTTCAGGTTAATGGGTCATTCTTATACTTTCGATGTGTTTGAACATTCCACTGACCTTTGCAGCAAGCGTATAATATAGTTTGACTATAGATTATTGCATACCTTCTCTATCTCCCAAGGCAAGTTCGAGGATGAATAAAAGCACCATTTGTTCATCGAAGACCCAGATCCACTGATGCAGTTCATGTCAGCTCAGTCCGAAAAGTATTTCCAATGTATTTCTTCATGCAGAACTAGTAAAGTACTTTGTTCAAGGAAGCATAAAGGGGTCCTTAAGCGTGGATCAGGTGTTTCACCCCCCTCCCCCAGGGCTTCGGGTCTGCGTCGACTCGTGTCTGTGAGCCATCTTAGGCAACGGCTCTTTGGTTGATATATCGAGCATGTCATCTGGTGCTACCAGAAAAAGGAAGCAAGCGTCGCTCTGAGCCTCTGGCAGTCTTAAAGGCAGAAGTGACAATAATGCTCTCTCAGTCAAAAAAAGGGCAGTCCTCTAGAGACACGGCGCTCAGATGTGGGACAGGAGGCCAGGGGCTTTTGTCTTCAGGTCTGATTCCAGGTAACCTTGTGGATCGTAAGATCTTAAAGCCATATCAATAGGCACTCAGATTGTGTGATGAACTTGGAATTGCATAGTTGGCTCAGCTAGTCGTTGGTAGACGATAAACGGCACTCTCTTCCTCCAGTTCCTTCTACCAGTGCGCATCACAACCTCCCCCAACTCTTTCTTCTATTTGGTTCCTCTGTTTGCAAGCCTTCCGCCATGCATGACTTTATGAATCATTGTCTTCATGCCTGGCTTAGGGCAACAGGCTGGGATGAGCATAATCAGTTTGCTTCGCTTCATTCCCCATCCAAGGCCATCTTGGACTTTGTCATTCCGCGAGGCTTCCTGGTTACAGCCTCGAAACACGCCTATCCTCACCTGGCTTCCTCTGTAACGTTCGCACCAGTCCCGTCCACTCGCACTTCCACTCTAGATCTCTCCTACCTCTACACCTCTCGATCCCTAAACCTCCCTAGTCCGCACCAACGACCCCATGCTGACTTGTCCAGGCCTTTGCCAGATGAAGAGCCTCTGGATGAGCGGGGAAGGTCTGTCCATATTGGTTCCACTCTCTTGTACGGGCGATTGTTTATGCCCACGGGTGACTTGGAGGCTATGTGGGTTCGAAGATGCAGTCAAAGGACACTGGTAGGTTAGGTTAGATTACAAGGAGAAAGGAAGGGAAGTATATCCTCGGAAATAGCTGACTTACCCGCTTTTCTTGTACCCATACGGCCCATACGAACAATAGATCCGATGTATGGCCTTCTCCTCGGCCAAGGCAGCACCCAGCCCGTCCTCGGTCATGGACGGGGATCAGGGACCCCTGACGGCTCTGCTTCACTCTGCCGATCTGGGATTTGTGAGCGGCCATGTAGAGTATGATGGGGGTCGATGGTCAATGGAGGTCATGGGAAACTCGGATGATGCGCTCCTTGGCCTCCGTGCCCTCTATAACTTTCCCCGAAAGGAATCCTTCCATCATGTCGATGATAACGCGGTGGAGGGATCGATCCAGGGGGAAGAGATAGTGGAAGCGACAGCCGCTAGAGAGGAGAGGGAGGGGAATATCCGGTCAATTTCGAGCCCCACGGTGAGCGCATGGAGCGTAGGTGGAGAGATGTACTATACGGGTAAGGAGCACTCGGGAGGTCTGTCCCTTGGGGGAAGATATCGCCAGACGCTGCCTCGGCTCTACGAGGTTACCATGACGGCCAATCCCATCCTCGGGCATCTGTCTACGGCGTACACGCTTTCGGCATGGAGGAACACTCTACTCCTAAGCTCGAGGTATGAATTCAACCTGCACTCTTATGAAAGTGATGTGTGCGCCGGGGCGGAATGGAGGAGCGGGGAGGACGGGGTGGTCCGAGTAAGGTTTGGACTTCGCGAGGGCCTCCGTCTCATTTTTGATGGTAAGTATGGACGGGCATGGTTTGCTTTTGGTGTCGGGGTTGGCGGTGAGGGTAAGCCCTCCTCTGGAAAGCTTGGCTTGCAGGTACAATTCATCGGATAAGAATCATTTTTTGTGACAGAAATTTTGATGTAAGGTGAGTTTTATGAAAAGGCAAGATTTACTGTATACATACATGCGGGTGTTTAACCTCAACCCATAGGCCGATGCGTAGAGTCAGCCAGATCAATGAACATACAGTAGGGATCAACATTATGGACTCGACCGAGTAATGAAAGTGATCTAGATTATGTTGCAATGACTGAGTTGTCAAGTGGCATGCGTGAGGACAAGCAAGGCATCTATAAAAATTTCAAAGAAGGATGAAGCATGGATTGTATGGATGACTCCCCAATAATAACATTATCGATGGACCTCTCCAATATATTTGAAGATTAAACCATTTTACGTCTGAATACATTTCCCTACTTACTTTTAATAAACAGAGCCTTAATAATATTGATGAGTTTAATTATTTACTTCAAGTAGCATGATACATTTCTACCGAAAGCAAAAGT
The DNA here is from genome assembly GCA_003614145.1 of Piptocephalis cylindrospora. NCBI lineage: Eukaryota > Fungi > Zoopagomycota > Zoopagomycetes > Zoopagales > Piptocephalidaceae > Piptocephalis > Piptocephalis cylindrospora. Next base: position 13,145 of record KZ987797.1, read on the forward strand.
ACAGTCAACTAAGAAAATCTCGAACTTAATATAGGGTACGCGTCGGGAGCATAGTGCTCCTGGTACCACAAATGCCAGCTATATTAGCAGACACTGTGTTCGGATGCCCATCTGCCTACTCCACTGGGGAAAATAAAACGGTTTTATCATCAAATCTCGAACTTAATACATCTACTGACCCAAGGAAAGTTAAATGATCAAGGTTGCCGTGTATTTGAGATCGCGTCTAACCTGAAGCAGTAGATGTAGAGGAAAGTATGGATAGATGGTTTAGACAGACTCTAGTATTTCATAGGTATTCAATCTATAAAATGCTCATATGAGTGCTTATTTGCCTTGTGAGAAGTCTCCTTTTCAGCCACCTCCAGACGTGCTATTTCGTTGTTGAAAAATTTATTGTTTCATGAGGAAAATGCGTCCAAAAGACTACAAGTGTGCTATTTCTATATAATTATGATCGTCACTTTAAGTAAAGATTTAAAGCCTGAAGCTCATCTTGTTGGGTGTAACGAGCTTATTCTTTTAATGTCCCCATACAGCACGTTTGGCGGAGTTAATTAAGAACAGGCTTGTCATGATTTTTGGTCTCCGCTACTCCGCCCGAGAGTAGCTCACAATCTATCTTAGTCTAGTCGTCCAGGAAAATTGATGTTGGATCCTTCCATGCTTTATCCTTCTTCCTCCATCCTCCTCGGTATCTCTTTCCCCCATCTACATCCACGTCCTCTTCCTCTCCTCCTCTGCTTTGGACGTCTCCTCACGACCTTTCCCCCTCGTCCACAGCGTTCCCTCACGAATCCAACTCTTTCTTCTTGCCTCCCTCCCCCCACATCTTGACATACCTGCCTTCTGAACAGACTCACTCCAAATCTCCTCCTTCCCGACAACGATATCTTCCTTTGCATCCCACTCGACCCCCTTAGCCCTTTCTGTTCCTCCCACGGCTCTGATCTATGCTTCTTCAATTTGACCCTCAGCCCTTTCCACTTACGCTTTTCTTCCTGGGCGCACTCTGCTGGGTGTGTGCCCTTGTGGCCTCTGGCCTCCAGCGTAAGATTCATGTGTCCGAGACGGTCCTAGCCCTGGTGGTGGGCATTGTCCTGGGCCCTCATTGTCTAGGAACGATGCAGACCACAGCCTGGGGCTGGGATCCTATCTCCATGATAGGACATCTCTCCACCCTTCTTCTCTCCCTCCAGCTCATGTCCCTATCCCAGTCCTTGACTCGGACTCGACCATCCCTGGGCGACTTCCTTCCCTTGTTGGTTCTTCTACTCCCAGGATTCATTCTTTCTGGGGTTCTGACCTCCTTGGCATGCTTTCTCCTCCTGGACCTATCGGTGGTGGAAGCCATGTGCTTTGGAGTATGCTTGGCCCCGTTGGATCCGGTGCATGTGGCAGCCACTCTTCGAGGTCGTTTCGTCCAATCCCATCTACCTCCTCGACTCACCTGGCTTCTGGGGGCTGAAGCAGCTATGGAGCATGCCATTGCTCTTCCTACCCTGGCAATCCCCACCCTTCTTCTCCTTCATCCGGGGAAGGAAGGATGGGCCATGAGTCGATGGGCCCTGGAGGCCGTGGTTTATGATACCTTTGGAGCCCTTCTCATCGGGATGATGGTAGGGTGGGCAATGGGACGATTCCTCCCATTCCTCCGATCCCATGAGCTTCTTGAACCCACTTTGACCTCCACGGACACTCTGACCTCCTTGCTTGCGTGCATTCTTTGTGGAGGGTCCGAGATGATCGGGTTGAATGGGCTGGCAGTTGTGTGCGCCTCAGGAGTCGGCATTGGCCTTGGGGATCGGGAGCCTCCGGTGCGTCTCATCTTTGAAACAACGGTGGGTAAGAGCACCACTTCATCTCCAAAAGCCACTCATCAGGTATCGGAAAGGCTTTGGCATGTTGAGCTCCTCCACTGGATCTTCCAGTGTATCCTCGGAGCATCCATACCCTTCTCGGATTATGCTTCGGTCAAGGTTCTGCATCCCGCACACTTGGTCCCTCTTGCTATGCTCCTACTTATCTTTCGCAGGATTCCAGCTGCCTTTCTCTCGCGACTCCTGCCTCCGAGTCGGCAAAAAGAAGATTTGGTGCCCAGAACACCCCGGTGCTCCAAGGAGGCCCTGTGGATCTCATGGTACGGCCCTGTAGGATGTCTTTCTCTTCATCTCACCCTGCAACTTCTGACTAGCCTGGGATCCACAAGTTCCCGGGGCCTGGAAGCCTTGTGGCCCACGGTGACTTTTATTTCCTTGTTTTCCTCTATCCTCCAGGGCTCATCTCTCCCTTCCCTTCTTCTCTTTCGGGAGAATTACTGCCCTTCGCGGTTAGAGAAGCCGGATCGACGGAAAAGTCGGCTGTGGACCCTGGAGACCGGGCAGCAAGAGGGCGTATGGGAGGACGGGGGTCGCGGTCCATGGAGGCGATGGAGTGAGGTGGGGGGGAGGGGAGCTTCCCATGCTTCTGCCCAGCAGAAGAAGGCTCTTGTGCCCATTGTTCGGGTTGACACATCCTCTCTTTCCGCTTCCTCCTCCTCTTTCTCCTCTTCTAGCTCATCCCTCTCCTCCTTCAAACCCAAAGGCACATCACAAAGGTGATGGTGTCGGGTCTTTGGATTGGAAAGAAATACATATTTTCACTCATTCTTGTACTCAACCATCACGGACACACACACGTGAATGTCTATTGCTCGATTTATGCCCTCAATTCTTCATCAGAAAGGGTCAGGGCCTGTGAGAGACGGGCACAACACTCCTCCATCTCCTCAGGGGTCCCAACAGTGATACGAAGAGCACCTAAGCATTGTGGGAGGCTACCGCGATACCGGACCACTATCTGGGACCTCTCGGCCATCCAAGTGTAGATGGCCAAGGCACGGGCGGGGTCAGGGCCAGAAGAGTCGCGTGAGAGGACCTCGACGAGGATGAAATTGGCGTCCCGTCCACCGAGGAAGCGTCCAATCCCCTGGGAGGACATATCACGCAGACGATTAACTAAAAGCTCCCGCTGCTCCAGCAGTTTGGATACGCCGTTTCGCATACCATCCAGGGCTTCAGGTGCCAGGGCATCATGAGCAATGTCGGCCGTGGGACCTGCAATGTTGTAGGGGTATTTGGCATTGAGTAAATATTGGATTAGGGGCTCAGAGGCCATGGCAAGACCCAGACGGATGCCAGCAAGGCCAAAGCCCTTGGACAGGGTCTGGAGGACCACTACATTGGGATGACCCTCCCGGATGAAACGGACCCCGCTGCCCCGACCACCATCCTCCTCCCGAGATTGGAGGAAATCAATGTAGGCCTCGTCAATGACATAAATGACCTCGCGGTTCGCATCCAACAAGGCTTGGATGTCTGAGAGACGCAGGGCTTCCCCAGTAGGATTACCTGGGGAGCACAAGTAGACTAATCTGACCCGAGGTCCTTCCTTGTTGTCCAGCGCCTTGAGGATTTCGGGGACGTTAAGCTGAAAGTGATCGGGGTGGCCAGGATGGACATTCAGGGGAACCTGCACAACGGCCAAGTCATTGACCTGAGCACATACCGAGTACATACCGTAGGTAGGTGGACAAACCAAGATGGCGTCGGAGGCCGGGGTGCAAAAGACCCGTTGGAGCAGGTCAATGGGCTCGTCACTCCCATTCCCCAGCACCACCTGAGTACCCTTGACACCTCGAAGAGCTGCATAACGATCACGGATGCGGTCGTGAACTGGGTCAGGGTACCGGTGCCATTGACCTTCGCGATGAACCGCAGACCCAAAAGCATTTTCGTTGGCGTCAAGCAGCACCCCTTTAGAGTAGTCATCTCGTGCACACCGGTATGGGGTGAGTGCCTTGATATTGGGACGGACAATAGTGTCAAGAGCGGTTTCTGGAAGCATATCGAGATGGCAAATGATAAAGGTTGTGGGATGGGATGGGATGGGTTGGGAATGATGATGCTCGGGACTGGAGTGTTATTATATTGTGTTTTGGCCCATCCTTATCAGAAAGACCAGGGAGATGAGATGAGCGGGGAGACGTATTGATCTGGACGTGTGTGATTGGGCGAGGGGCACTGTCACACTCAGTCATATAGGAGATGGACAAGATCTGTGTAGTAGTAGTATGAGAAAGGTATATTTATTTTTGACCTTTTTGGCCGAGGCCACAATGGGCCTTGCAGGGTATAATAGTGCAGGAGCCATTTCGCTATTTACTACTACTAGTGATGACGCAGAAACAATAGAGGCTATACTCACGTCAAATGACGGTTCTGTTAGCTCGAATGGTGTAATCATACTAGTATTCATATTAGATAGCGACCTTGGGACCACGCGATTAGTCGCATTGAATTTGAGGATAAGTTGATTATGGGCCAAGGAAATAATCAATTGGATGCGCAAGAATATATAAAATTGTGAATGTTGAGGGGAGAAGCAACCTACCAACAAAGTCCACCATCTTCATCCTAGTAGTAGTAGTAAACAGCCACCATCATTCTGATTGTGTGAATAGAGTCGCCAGCGACAAAAATGACGAAATCTATAAATTCTAGATGTGAGCGGAAAAGTTGGGGGCTGCGGTTTTAAAAAAAGGAAAAGAGCGATCATAATCATCCCTTTTGGCGGGAAAGACTGGACAATACCGGATACAGGAGCCTCGAAAATAGCTACTGACCTTATTGTACCTTCTCTCCCTTTTCATCTTAGCAACAGCACTTTCATTCATTACCTCTACCTAATACAAGGCCATGTCCAACACAGAAGGAAACCTCGGCGCTGGAGAGGACAGGCTAAGAAGGCGACGAGAGCCGGGGATTTGTGTAAAGTGTCGAACGGAAAAGGCATGTGCATACGTCCGGGAAGCTGGGTACTGCCAGTAAGTGGATTAGATGCATGTGATCTGGTGCATATGACCTATTGACTCCTTTTCCCGGATAGACCTTGCTTCATCCATCAAATGACCGGCAAGGTGCGGACCCATCTGACTAGGACGCCTCTGCCAGGGGATATCCGAGAAGTCCGAGGCAAGTGTCGGGTCCTTTTGGCCTTTTCCGGCGGACCATCTTCCAGGTAATGCATCATGATTTCTTGGATCATATGACTGAGATGGAGGAAAGTGAATAGTGTATCTGACCATGACTCCTCTTGATTCAGAGTCCTACTGGACATGGTGGCTCATTACACGGGAGAGCATGTGAACCAACAAGCACGTCGTTTTGGCGAAATTTCCGTCGTGCATGTGGATGAATCGATCTTAGAGGAGGATGAAAACGCTTCTTGCTCCACCTTACGCCATGATATTCAAAACGTAGTGGACTCTTATGGGATGCGTTTAAGCGTGGTGGCGTTGCCATCGGCATTTTCCACGACGGATGACCCGGATGGTCGAAGGGGCTTTGAAAAATGCCGTCAGTCCTATTCATCTAATGGATCTAAGAGCTCAGAAGAAGATTTGGTACGGCAGATTAAGATGCACCTCCTTCGACAGGTGGCCTTGGAGCAAGGTGCCACTATTCTACTGACCGGGGATTCGGCCACTCGAACCGCCATTCACACCCTCTTGGAGATTACCCAAGGTCGGGGGTACACTCTACCCTTCCTTGTGGGTCCTACTTCCACCACAGGATACCCTGGTAAGTGGACATGGGATGGAGGAAAGAGGCAAAGATACGAATGACCTCTGACCATGGTATGATAGACGTGGTGGTTTGGAGGCCACTTCGTGACTGTCTGGCCAAGGAGATGGATCAGTATATTGCATTCCAAGAGTTACAGGTCCCCAAGAACACTGAGAAAAAAGAAGACAAGTCAGAGCCCACCACTTTATACGGGATGACTCAATGTGAGTAGATAAGGACTGTGGTGGGCAGGATCAGATGGGTAGGGCATTTACTCATCCCCCACTCGATCCATTCATTCACTATAGCTTTCATCGTGGGTCTTGATGAAGGGTTCCCCGCCACAGCCAGTACAGTGGCTAGAACCGCAGCCAAGTTACGCGTCGCACCCGAGGCATTGGAATCATCCGACGAGAGAATCAGTCGATGCGTAATATGTGATTTGTAAGTTCTCACGATACATGGAGGTTTACAAACTCTACTGCCTCACCTCACCTTTCTACTCTCCTTATTCGGGTCATGGGTAGGCCGGTCCAAGGAGGCTCACAAGGATGGAGAGATCGCTGTGCTATTCTCGGCCGTTCTACCAAGGCAGACGATCGGGAAAAGGGATGTGGAGATAGCAGCAAGGATGCAGGATGTTGTGGGGGCAGTGGAGACAGCGGATGTAATGGTGATCGCCCATCCAATCAAGGGACCTCATCTTCCCTTCCTATGGCGCTCTGCTATGGATGCCGGGTAGCTGCATCTGCTGATAAAGGAAAGAAGGAGGATGTTGAAAGGGATACGCCCCTACTTTGGCCCAGATATGCTCAGCACGCCTTGGATCAGCAGACAAAAGATGCTAAAGTAGAGGGGCTACGGGAGCAGATCCAAGATTTTTTGCTAGAAGATGAGGAGGACCAATAGATCAAAGGAATTGGGAGGATTACAAAAATAATACCGTTGCCAAGGATGGACCGGAATTACTTTCGGAGATGACCTATCCTGATGGAGGTGTGTGGACAAACAGCAATCTGTAGTGTCCATAGATCGGAGTTGACACCATCTTGACTAGACGTGTCCTCTCCGCCAAGGCACTTGTGAGAGAGATGAGGTGCCAGCTGACGATGCCAAGACAGGGGGAGAAGTATAAAGCGCACATGGGTTCAAGGAAGTCAAAAGAGAGCATTCTTTCGCCTTACCTTGCCTTCTCCCCGTCCCATCATCCCTTTGTTCACAAGCACATATGACCGTCACCAAACAAGCTGTTTTGGAGGGAGGGGATGATACGTCTCTTGTTCATTCCAAGACCATGGTTCAAGAGGCCATCCTGACGGACGAGGAGGACGGGTCCCTGACCCGAACAAAGACCACTGTTGAGGAGACTATCACTCGTCAAGTAGGCGTCTCCAATGAGGAGGAGGAGGAGGAGGAAGAAGAGGGCGCCAAGGAAGAAAAATCAAAGAGGGAGCGTTTCAAGGAATTCTCCAAGAAAAAGATTTATGATGTCACTCACCCGACCAAGGCCAGCGTGGATGGCTTTTTGGCCGGAGGTGCGGCTTCATTGGTGGTGGGGGCTGGGGTGACGGTGGCGACGCTTAATCCCGTCCTCGGAGCCATTGCCGGAGGGGCAGCGGGAGGGGTAGTGGGAAAAGAGGTGAAAGTGGCGGTGCAAAACCATGAAAAGGGTCAAGACGAGGAGATGCCTGAAACCAAAGAGGAGTGGGAGGAAGCAGCAGAGAAGCACTGGGATCAGGATAAATGGGAAGCCCTTGGCGGTGGATTGGGTGCTGGGGTGGGCACGGTAGGGGGAGGCTTGGTAGCCGGCCAAGTCTTGCAACACGTCGAGGGTGGAATAACCAAAATGGCCGTACATCATGGTGTCTCCGAGGGCCTATCCCACGGTGTAGAAGGCCAAGTAAGCCACTATCACAAGGGAAGGGAGAAGAGCAAGAGGGTGGCTAGGGGAGATGATAGTGAGGACAAGAAGAGTGACGATGATGAGGACAAGAAGAGTGACGATGATGAGGACAAGAAGAGCGATCATGAGTGATAGATGATCCTTGCAGGGACGCATCTGCATGCCGCTCTCATCAGATGCAATGAACATATCAAGAGGCCTTGAAGACCCAATCGAGACTGGCGACGCGTATACGAAAAGTAATGTGAGCAATATTGGACAATTCTAGATGGGAAAACACCACCACTATCGGACTTTCAATTGGAGCTGCTGGGATAAAAGCTTTGGCTGCCTTCGTTGTCTATCTAAGCATACATTGAATTGACACTCTCTTCTCACTTTCATCTGACCTTTCTTCTCATCTTTCATCTACCCTTTCCTATTAGCCTCTAACGACATCATCATTATCATTGAAACTTCAACGATACTCTCTACTCCCCAAAACCCGTGATGACTCTTCTCTTTGCCCGACGTCCTTCTTCCCCTCTCCCCATTCCCATCATCTTCCTTCTCCTTCTTCCTCTTATCTCTGCGGCGCCTCCCTTCAATGATTCACCCCACTCTCATATCATTGAACAATCCTCAGTTGCGACGGTGCATGACCCCAACGTGCTCACCCCCGTTACGATGCTGAATACGACCGAACCTTCTGCTCTCGAGCATTCTTCTGCCCCAGACTTACCTGATGCACCTTTGGACAGTGTGGCTACTACTTTGAGTGACTCATCAGATTCTGGAACGATAAACAGCACTTTCGGTATTGGAATTGACTCGGAGGTTGCAATTTCCACGGATCGTACCTCACCGGACTCGGAAGCAACTACTCCCATTGCCAATGCTGTATCCGATCCCGAGACCATCTCTCTACCGACAGATAGCTCATCTAGGTCGGATATTGTTCCCCATTTGACTAATACTTCATTTGAAACCATTACAGGCTCCTCCTCTGAACCAAATAATACCCTCATTGTCCTTGATGATGCTCCTGTTCAGGATGGACCGTCCCCTACAGCAGAGAAAGCTGATACTCCAAACTCTTTCTTTCATCCGCTAGTACAGTCCGGAAAGGAGGCAGGTCAATATTTAGATCGGGAAAAGGCCAACCTTGCAGGAAAGGCCATGCAGGGGGCAGTGATTGGAACAGGCGCCGTCTTGTTGCCTGGAGTACTTCCTGCCATAGCTGCCACAGGGGCCATTGGACTTCTCGGCGGGCTTGCGGGATCCGAGATGACCCGTGGGATTCGCCGGGCAGAAAAGGGGGAAGCCCTTGTCCAACTTCCTCAAAATCTTACCGAGGCCAAGGACGATGTAGCTCGACGTGCTCAGGAAGATGTACTGCCTAGTATTCGAGGGCTCGTTGGGTTCAAAGCTCCATGGTAGTGGTCTACTGGATACCAGGGCGCTAATTGAACCGGCCTTGTATGCTCCATTCACAGCGGTGTGTCTGGTTTATTGCTTATGAATAGAGTGAATTAGACTTTTCAAGTGAAATTGAAAGGACAGGAGCGGGAATTGAATTTCTGGTTAGCCGTAGAGGGATATGTGGGAAGGGACGATGGGCCTGGCCTGGATCGGCGAATCGGGCTACTGCCTCCTTGGCGCACACATACATACCAACTAGGAGTCAGCCCACCTTGGGATGAGGAGGATGGGAGATGACTGGTGGGGAATTCCTCCTAAGCAGTGTGTCTCCGCTGCCTCATTCATCCAGGTTTCCGTATAAGACAGGGTGTAGATCACCCATCCCTATCCACTCTACCCTTCCTTCCCCAACCCACATCTCACCAACGCCTCAGCATCCCAACCCAGTTCCCCAACGCCTCTCCCCTCCAAGTCCCCCCCCCCCCCCCCCCCCCCCCCACCCACCCATCAAACCACACCATGTCCCCCAGCGTTTCTCCGAGAAAATTTGCCAACCCTTGAACCCACACCCCCCCCCCCTATCTCCTTTCTTCAAAATAGCACCCCCCAGACGCCCGCTCACCTCGGCCATACTAATATCCACTCCATAT
>KZ987798.1:0-22581 GCA_003614145.1 Piptocephalis cylindrospora
GGGGGTGTGGAAGTGGAGAGGCTTCGAGGGATGTCCGGAGTCTGGTTTGGGAATGTCCTAGGTGAAAAGGGGCCTCGGGGCACCAAGAGGATCACTCGGACCCAATGGAGCGTGGATGATGGCTTGACCTGGAATTTTCTCGAGGGCCCCAAGCTTGATGTTCATGGTCAAGAAAGGGAGTGCTCTCGCGATTCAGCTGGAGGTTGCTGGCTACATCTTCATGGACGTGGTTTGGAAGATAATGGGAAGGGCGAGGACGATGGGGTGTATGACGTGGCTTGGTCCGGTGGCTTGGTCATGGGTATAGGGCATGTGAAAGGAAAGGATCAGGGTCTAGGTCCTCGAGAGGATGCTTCGACGTTCCTTTCCAAGAATGGGGGCAAAACTTGGACTGAGGTCCTGGAGGGACCCCATCGATACAGCATTGGCGGGGGCGGTAGAGTTCTCGTGGCTGTAGGTCCCGAGGGAAAGCATCTTGTTTACTCCAAGGACGGGGGCTCTAGTTGGGGTGGAAAATTCCAATGGTCCAGCCCTATCCATGTTTCCTCCCTCACAGGTGTTCCTGGAGGCAAGGGAGTTCGGTGGTTGGTTCAGGGAGTAGAGGGAGATGGAGGTAGTTCGGGCGGGCGATGGGTCCTCTCTTATCTGGATATGACTTCCCTGACCTCTGGATCCTCCTGTCGTTCTGGGGACCTAGAGGAGTGGGAGCCCACCATTGGAGAGCGATGTGTCCTGGGACAGAAGAAGCAGTACTGGAGGCCTCGGCTCGACCAGGCCATCTGTGACCTTGAAGGCTATGAGGAGGGTAGGGAGGCCGAATCCGGGACATGTCCGTGCTCCGAAGTAGATTATGAGTGTGCTCCGGGTTGGTGGAGAGGGGAGGGAGGAGGATGTGAACGCCGTGGGACCTTGGATCCCGATCGTCCAGATCCCTGCCCCAATGGTGCCACCTACCGAGGAAGAACAGGATGGGTTCCGATCCGGGGCAGTGTATGCCGTGGTGGCCTCACCTTGGAGGAGTGGAAAGAGTGGAGTTGTGCCGATGTTCCTGGGCTCTCGGCCCAGCTCACTCTCTTTTCTACCTCCACCACAGATCTTCTCTACTTTTCCAAGTCCTCCGCGGTCCTCATGCGCACTCAGGATGGCTCAGTATTTGCCAGTCGAGATGAAGGGGCCTCTTGGCAACTTGTCTCGGCCATCGAGACTTCTCAGTCTGCCGAGAAGGAGGGAGGAGGGAGTGTAGAGGAGATTGCTCACTTTGACGCCATTCTCTCTCATCCATACGATCCCTCCAGGGCCTATCTCCTTCGTGGAGAAGGATCCAAGGTTCATTATCGGTCCGAGGATCATGGGATGACCCTGGAGAGGATGGAGGTTCCCGGATCCGTGTCCCGGTGGGTTGATGGTGTGGGCGCAGGCACCCTATCTTTCCACACCTCCCAGCCCGAATGGCTCCTCTATATGGCCTCTAGTGCCGGATGTGACAATTCTATGTCCAAGGAGGATTGCTACGGGGAGGTTCACGTGACCCGGGATGGTGGCAGGACCTGGGCCCTAGTTGGAAGCCACGTTCGACATTGCCGATGGGCGGCTTCGGCCACCTTCCGTCCCCGAACACCTGACCTCATCATCTGTGAGCAATGGGGCCAAGTCTCCGGTTCTCAACCGTCAAAATCTACGGGCCAGGAAGAGCAAGGCCTTCACCTTGTCTACACTTCGGATGACCACCTTCCCCACCCGGGCGATCCTTCCCGAGACCGTAAGGTGGTCTTTGAGCGAATCGTAGGGTTTGTCATTGTCCAAGATTATCTCTTGGTTGCCGCTTATGATGATGGAGGAGGTCAAGGGTTAATCCTTAAGGTCTCCCGCGATGGGGAGGAATACGCTCAGGGCGTCTTCCCTTCAGGAGTGGACATTCGTCATTCGGCTTACACGGTCCTTGAATCTGTCGGAGAGAGCGTTCGACTCCACGTGACTGTCAATGGGGAGAAGGGCCAAGAGTACGGCTCGGTCCTGGTCTCTAACAGTAATGGCACTTACTATAGTGTGGCACTAGACCAGGTGAACCGGGACTCTCGGGGCTTTGTCGACTTTGAACGGGTGATCGGGCTGGATGGAATGGCCCTTGCTAACGTCCTGAGTGTTGGGGCTGGAAGGGGTGGAGATCGTGAGAAGGTCCTGGAAAGTAGGATGACCCATGACAATGGGGCTAATTGGTTCCCTTTGACTCCGCCCGAACGAGATTCCCGTGGTCGTTTGTACCCCGGGTGCAACCAGAAAGGCCCTGGATGCCAGCTCCATCTTCACTCCTACACGGAATTGGTGGACGCCGAGAACATCTTTTCGGCCTCCTCGGCCAAGGGTCTTTTGGTCGGAGTAGGAAATGTAGGGGCCTCCCTAGGTTCTCTGTCCTCCATTACCCCCTCTGACTCATTAGCCACCTTCCTTACCCGGGATGCTGGCAAGAGTTGGAAGGAAGTGAGGAAAGGGGCCTTCCATCATGAGATCGGTGACCACGGGGCCCTTCTCATCCTCGCCCCGATGCACGAGCCCACCGACAAGGTCCTTTATAGTATTGATGGAGGGAAGCAATTTGAGGAATTTTACATCACAGCCCCCGGAGAAAAGGTGTCAGTCAACCTCCTAACCACTGAGTCCAATTCTACCTCTCGGAGATTCTTACTTCTAGGCCAGGTGGTCATGGAAGGCCGAGAAGTTGCGCCCGGGGAGCAGAGGCATTTGGTGATTCGACTGGACTTTTCCGGGGTCTCGGAACGACGGTGCCACTTGGACCCGGATCTCCCGGGGACGGATGATTTTGAAGTGTGGTCCCCCTCCTCGAACCTAGATGCCTCGGACGGCACGGATGAGACATGTCTCTTGGGCAAGGTGAGCACCTACTGGAGGAAACGGGATGACCGAGCATGCTGGATGGGTAAGGATTTCATTTTCCCAGCTGAACGAGCTTCATCCCGTAATTGCTCCTGCACTCGGACGGACTACGAATGTGATTACAATTATATTCTACGAGGCGCGGATAATGGAACTCTTGCCGGTTCCAGAACCGGAGAGTGCGTCTTGGCCGAGGGCCTGACCCCCAGACAGCCCCAGTGCATCGAAGGTCAAGAATCCTATCTGACCCCGACGGGCTATCGGAAAATCCCGTTGAATGGGTGCGCCGGAGGTAATGAACTAGATCGTATCGGCGCTGACCGTCTTCCCTGCCCTGGGTATTCGGGAGGAGGAGGTTCTGGATGGTTCTGGTTTGGCCTCCTGGCTCTGGGAGGAGGAGTATTTTTCTGGATGAAGAGAAGACGAGGGGGGTCCGGAGCCAGGAGGAGATCAGGAGGAGGAAGTTTCTCTGGGTTCAACCTTACAAAGGGCCTTGTTTGGCTTCGAAGAGTCAAGGATCAAGGAAGCAAGCTGTGGTCCAAAGCCGCAAGCTCTTACCTGCCTCTTCGGTCCTCAGGTATCCGTATTGGGGAAGGAAGGGATGGGGAGGACATGGACCTCTCAGACCTGGAGGAGTATGACATGTATGGTCTGGGAGGCGAGGATGCCCTACTGGGAGAGGAAGGGGGGGATGATGATGATGATGAGGATCTGAGCGGTGGGGGCTACCGTGGCCCACTAAGAATTTAAGGATTAAGGATTAGCACATTGAGATATTGGGGGAAAGATATGGGAAAGATGAAAGGAAATTGAATGATTAAAATAAAGTTCGGAAAACTGTCAATAATTCGACTACGAAATGATCATTGATCGTGGAAGCACACAATGACTGAAGGAACCGAGAGTGCATTTACCACTACTCAATAGAAATGAGAGAGAAGCCTTTATTACGTTTTCAAGTGACCAGAAAAGGGTTCAAGAATCTAAGCTTGCATGAACGCCGATACCTTCTTCACCAGACGATGAAACGAGCTTGGAGGATCGGCCTTGGGACGTGGATCCACCTGGATAACTGAGCCTCCTTTCTCCTGGGTCATCTGCCCAGGCACTAAGACGGAGTTTTCATCCTCTTCCTCACCCTTTTCTTTCTTCATGGGCTGAGGAGTGCTGCTCAAAAGGCAAAAGGCACGACCCAGCCACTGGCCGCCCATCCAGGAATGATGAAGCCAGGTGCGCTGCTTGCACGAGTACTGAATACTGCATCGAGGGTCGTTCATACCTGTACAGTAGATGACTTCCGTAGAGTCAAACCGGGGGAAATAGACCTCGTCGACGAGGGAAGAGTGGGAGATGACCTTGTCATCTGCCACTTTACCCTTCCAATCATTATCATCCTTGACATAGGGGACCATATCATCGGAAGAAATGCTGGGGATCCATGTCATGGGCCCTACGAGAGTAGCAGCCCAATCAGCAAAGAGGCGGTTGGAGATGATGGGTTGGGAATAGGTGTAAACGGCCCGAGGTTCCCACTTTACCAGATCTTTATTGATCTTAAGGGCAATGTAGACGTTGGCAGCTAGGGCAGCCCCAAGAGAGTGTCCGGTAATGACCCATTGCATCCCCGGGATATCCTCGTACCGGGAGATAACCTCGTTGACCGCCTGCACCACCCCTTGCTCATTATGAATGAGGTGAACAGTGGCATTTTGGAAGCCCGCGTGGAGACGACCTTCAGTGGGAGCCCCGGGATACAGGGTAGGGTCAGGGGGGAGATAGGTCCCATTGAGATCTCGAAGGAAGTTATCCGTATTGGCGGACCCTTCAAAGGCCAGAACAATGGTACGTTGCTCCTCATTGACAGCAACATAGAATAGAAGATCATCCAAAGGCCTCCAAACCTCGACGCGGAAGTTTCCGAGCTTCAGAGGGATGCTCTCGTTGACAGGGGGGGTGGCAGGGGGGATGGTAGGGGGGGCGGAGAGGTCCGGGGGAACTTGCACACCAGTCATGCCCCGAGCAGAATCCTCGTCGCAGTATGTGATGGCTGAGTACTCGGCAAAGCGATAGATAAATTCCTTTTCCCGCAGAGTAATATCATCACCGGGAGGCGGTAGGGGCCGTTGGGTGTTGGGTGCAGCTTGGGAAACGGAGCGGTAGTACTTCTGGAATGACTCAATCTTCTTCGGGGGAGAAGCGGCACGCTTCAAACGGAGGTACTTAGCATTGGGTCGAAAGTGTCTGACCGTTCGGGTGACTACATATGCGTTACAATAGGCCTTGCTAAAGAAATGTCGAATGCGGCTAATAGCCGGGGGTAACTTCTCTCGAATAGAGTCCATCACGAAAAAAGGATCCGGACTAGCTTGCGACTGGAGCGACAGCCCAATCACAAGGAAAAAGGCAAGAAAGGGAAAGAGTGGCTTCATGAAGAGTGAGAAACTGTGGATGAAAGCGAGGGGATGAATGAAGCTTTAAAGGCGATGGAGGCGGGCGGGAAATCGTGAAGAGTTGAGGGACAAGTGGGACCAAAAAAGCGCCAAAGAGGGATAGAGGTCTTATAGAATCGTAAACCAACTAGGGAGGAAAGGTGGCTGTGAAAGGAAGGAGAAATGGTTACGGTTTCGGCTGTGGCTGTTTGCTTCGCTCCTCGCATGTATCCCTTTAAATATGGACGGAGGCGGCGCTCTGATGTGCGGTTGGACATAGAAAAGTGCTTTTTGAAGTCCGACCACGAGGGCGGAGCTGGGCGCATCCCGCTAAAAATGCATTGGCCTTTCCATGCACCCTTTCTCGTTCAAGTCGAGCAGACCGATGCCTCCCATCCTCGAAGCTCAAAACTGGATGGTATTAAGCCAGGGCTGTGGATAGCTCATCTCTACCCTTTTTACCTTACCATATTCAAAATGCTCCTCTCACGACCTCTTATCCATTTATGCTTTACGCTCTCAACCCTCGTACCTTACGCCGTTATTGCAATCCCTCTCAGGGACACCATCAGTCCGACCTGGGGAGCACCACTACCTCGTAACAATGATTCTCCTGCCCACGACTCCATTCCTCTACCCACAGAAAGCGCCTTGAAAGATGAGAGGATACGATGGAACGAAGACCTGGCCGCTTATGAAAAACCCCCACCTGATCCGCGCTTTGCTCCGCTCAAAGCCTTAACCTACTCCACCAACTCCACGACCCCACCTCCCACCTTCCTGGACCTCTATGGTCCGTCCAAGGAGCTCTACCGCCAACGTTCCCTGCCATTCCCTAGCGTTAAGGCAGCATTCTCTCACTTTCTCGAGAAAGAATGATGATTGTTTGTCATTTGTCTGCCGGGAATGATGTAAGGAAATGGGGAACCGATGTTTACTGGGAAGGAATAAAGGCAATGTATTATGCCGCAATAAACACTATCGATCAAACCCTCAATCGGTACATGAGATGGAAGGGGGCAGGGCGTGAAAGTTCTTAAACCTAGTAGATATCTATCCAGGACGAATAAAGACGATATAGAGCTACGCCCATTCCAAACTATACCCAGAATGATAAAAAGGAAGATGCCCGGCGCTCACAGGGGATAGTACATTCCAAATCAAGGTAGCCTTCCCCTTTTCTCCCCTCGTCCGAATACCCATCTCGAAGAAAACTTTCCATTGTCCCTTACCTACCCATTTACTAGCTCGCCTTATCAGCTTTCATGAGCCATAACCAGATACAGTCTGGAAACCTAGCCAACAACCTTAGTTCACGGTGGATCTCTTCATCCGCTTTCTTTGGCCTTTACCAACCGTTTCACCTCCCATACGGATGGTAATGTCCTCTTTCTCCACTGTAGCATGGCTCGTCTTTCGTGCAATCTTCCTTTTGGGTTTCGCGCCCTTGTCACGAACAGGGGATGTCTCCACGCCCTGATTGGGGGCCGCCTCTGAGGGGCTCATTACATCCACCTCAGCAGACTCCTTTAGCAAGGAGGATACCTCTACCTCTTTTCCGGTCTCTCCGGACGAAAAGTTCTCCGAAGAATCCTGATTCATGGTGGAGAGCTCCGCCTTCCCAGATGTTTGGTTGATCCCAAGATCCTTCGCAATACCCCGAATGACTCCAGTCTCCTTGGTCGCACCCTGGCCTATCCCAGGGGCATCTTCCTTTTCAGTTGCCTCTTGAGTTCCCTTCCCACCGCCCTTTCCCTTCGAAGCGGGGGCGGCGGTGGGAGAAGTGGAACGCTTCTTCTTGTTCTTTCCCCCACTCTCATTGGGTTTACTGCCAGGCGAACGTTTCTTAGGAGCATCCACCAGGGTACCAGGCACTCCCTGGCCTGTAGGACTGAAGGGATCCCTGGTTCCCCAGACACGGAGGCGACTGACCCCACCATCTGGGTAGATGACCATACGGACGTGGGTAAAGACCTTGCTCATGTGCTTCAGCTTAAATTCGTGCTCTTTGTTTCCCGAAAGGGATTCCCTATCCAGGATACGGAACCATGTTACCGTCCCATCTCCACCACCCTCTGTGGCTTTGACCTGGGCAAGGTTGTAGGGATCAAATGCCTTGGTACGGCAAGCGTACAGTTCAACGGTCTGAGGGAAATTTCCTTTGAAATGTGCTGTGTCAACACAGACCCTTTCCAAGCGACCAGGGGCCCCGAGACGAAGAACAACCCAGTCGCTGTGTTTTGGCTCCCTGGACCTACGAGTTTCCCAACCATCCCCCATGTTCTTCCCCTTGCTTGGGAGGATAAGATTATCCCCATGGCTAAAGTGTTGATTGGAGGCGGCCACCATCTTTCCTCCAAAACCGACACCCGCCAGGTCAATCACCGACCCCACACTATCATGAGCGGAGAAAAAGGAATGATGAGAAAATGAAATGAAAGGGGACTAAAGAAGGTTAGGCGCAGCAAGAGTCTTACGGAGGAAAGACGGGAGAAACATCCCCATAAACACGGAAACGAGCAACACCGCCATCAGGATAAATCTTGAGGCGTAGATGCGTGTATGCCATGTCCTTGAGAGAGGAATCAATGCCAAAGTAGTTATGAGAATTGGGCTCCAGAGGAGCCTTGGGGAGAATTTCCCTCCACTGTGCATCCAAGGAAAGGGAGATGAGCCGTTGATCTCGAAAATACACCACCACCCTTTAAATCGCCTCGTCCACTCTCCTTTCTTACCTGAGCACGGGGGCCTGGAGTTTCCTGAGTGCTAAAGGTGCCTTCTACCGAGGCAAAAGGAGCATGGTTTCCTTTAAAGTGGGCAGTGTCAATGTCAAAAGCTGAGATGATCCCGGCATATCCTAGACGAACGATAGTCCTAGAAGAGGAAGAGTGTGAATGGCGAATGTTAATGGTCATTTTATGACGATGATGATAAATCAAAGTAATTTACCAATCATAGCCAATATTATGGCGACGGGTCTCCCATCCATCCATCCAGGCTCCGTTATCAGTGAATTCCCCGGGACGAGATATGGCCTCCGTGGGCTTGAGGAGGTTATCAGCACCGGCAAAGAATTCATCACTACATTCCAAAATAGTGGTTCCAAGAGAGCTTCTAGCCAAGTCTAAGGATAGAGTGGCATAATGATATGCAAATGAGCCAATAATTATACATAACGGACTCACCAAGAGTGAACAGCCTTACCGATATGTCCCTCCAGAAGTTTCTCCACAGAGGCCAATTTGAGTGTACCAAGACTAATGGGAGGACTCGTGGCCGGGAGGAAGTGAGCCCGTCCCCCCTTGACGGGAGTTGGAGCAAGAGTACTTTGTTGATTTCCCATGGGGACGAGAAGAGAAGATGGGAAAGACGATGTTGCGGACGGTAAAGGAAAACGTGGAGAGCGAGCCTAAACAGAATTGCGCTGAGAATGAATGCAGGGAGCAATGAACAGGCAACAACTATGGCACGATGAAACGAGAGAGCTAGGAAAGGAAAGGAGAAAGGAAAGAAAGAACGGGGAAAGAGGTATGTGGGCGACTGGCGCACCCGGATCTGACCGTGAACAAGGCCTTTACAGCTACGCCTCATGGTAAAAAGACGCGATCTCCGCAGTGTGGCGTACGGTGTGGTGGAGTGCGTATACCTTGGTCAGGTCCAATGGGGTGCATGACTATGAGAGCGGACAATCTCCAAAGCGTGTACACTCCGCACACAGGCCAGCTTGTTCCATACTAGACTGGGGAAGCACCTTTTCTTATTATAGCTCTAAGTGCATGACTATAGTACAGGTATCGTCCCAAATCAATCATCCATTCCGGGTCTAAAAAACTAAAATATTATCAGGCCGCATCCGCATTGATCGGTCTACTTCATGTGCTTTACAGGAGTAATATATTAAGATTTGTATATCCTATATTGTTTTTCCTGTTTCCTATAAAAGTTGATTAGCTGCTGTGGCTGATTACATTTACGTGACTTAATAATTGATTAATAAAACCTTTATATTTGTTGGCGTTTACCTATTTATTTCGTTTGGTATGTCAGTACCAAACCACAAAAAGAAACGAGAGGGGACAAAAAGGATGAGGGAAAGAAAAAGGATGAAAAGATGGGATAGTCCTAGCATGATTCATCTTCCTGTCCTTTCCTATCTCCCATGCTCGTTCTCTTAGAGTCCTCCTTACCCACCCACACACTCCCTCTCCCATCCTCTATACAAAGTACAAGGTCATATCAGGATGACTTTTCCGTCCCTACAATATTCTCCCTCAGTAGGGTAGACTGCTAGATTTACGTGCCTTAATAATGCTAGTATCAAGACCGTAAAGACCAGGCCGCAAGGGAAAGAGGGCGGGAAGAGAAACAGTGTAGACCGATGAAAAGATGGCTATCATTGCCCCCATTATCATTATTCCAGTATTTTATTTTCCGTTAATATGTATTCCAGTGAAATATACATATAACACGCAGGCTGGCTTAAAGGCGGGTATTGCGTTCGGATATCCACCAGCCTACTCCACCTGGAAAAAATATAATGATTTTACTACTACTATTACTCATATAAGAGCTCTTTATTATGTCCCCTCTAGGCGTCACGTCATTATCATCCCGCATCTATGCATCTCACTATAACAACTTGAAGATGAGGAAAAGGCCTTTGGAACAGCCTTGGATACCCTATCATTCCAATAATTCTGCCGCTTAAGATATCTGTTAGCGTACCTCTCCCAGAAAAAATTATCCGAGCGTATCATCCTAGTTGTTTAGCCTACTCAATTGGTGTTCTAAAAGCTCGGAATGGTTCGAAATATAAAGCACCCCCAAAGCATCAAACAGTCACTATACAAATCGACTAAAAATATTCTCCAATATCATTATTCATACATCAACCTACACAAGGAAGTGCCTTACATCCGGAAAAGAGGGTAACGGATGAATGAGCACAACTAAGTGAGCCCTGGAAAGTGTGCGTGCAATAGACCTGAAAGTTGCTTCAACTTGACAGGTTTGGTGAGGAAGGCGTCGACCCCGGCCTCGAAAGCCAGGGTCTGGTCCTTCTCCTGGGACAGACCAGTCAATGCCCAGATCTTCGTAAATCCCTCAGGCCCCTCCCCTCGAGCCTTCTCAATCCTCCGGATGTGTCGAGTAGCCGTATTCCCATCCATAACCGGCATCTGAATGTCCATCAAAACCACATCGTACCTCCTCTTCGCATATGCCGCCACTCCCTCCGCCCCATCCACCGCCTCATCGTACGGGATCCCACGCCGGGAGAGAAAGGTGGTCAGGATCATCCGATTCACCCCATTATCCTCCACGATCAGTGCCCTTGGGGTAGTATTCGTCGAGGACGGCTTAATCGGCGTGCTTGGGAGGGACATGGCCTTGACCACACCCGCCCTCCCTAATTTTCCTGCTCCTGCTCCTGCTCCTGCTCCTGCTTCTGTTCCTGCTCCTGCCCCTCCTACTCTTCCTGCTCCTGCTCCTGCCCCTCCTCCTTCTCTTTCTTCTTCTCCCTTTACTCCTGCCACGACCATGCCCTTCCTCCCGGCCCTTCGGGATTCTGGGGTTGGAAGGGTCAATTGAAGAGCCCTTCTCGGTGGTGGGGTCAATGGAGAGGTCCGAGGTGACGCCGAGATCTGGGTCAATGGATCCTCCCCCCGATATCCTTCATGCTCACGCTCATTTCTCTCGGATCTTTCTCCTCTCCCCCTTCCCCCATCCTCCTTCTCCTTCTCCTCCTTCTCCTCCTCCTCCTTCCACTTTTCTTTCCCCCTCCCTCCCCCCTCTCTCTCCTCATCATCCTCCTCACCGAGAACCCGAGCCGTCTCATCCCCATTCTGAACAAATATTGGTCGTCCTGTCCTCAACGTTGGTCTCCGAGATGCCCTCCTCACCACTCTCTGCGCACCAAATTTCCTGGATGCTCCCTCCCCCTTCCCTCCTCCTCTTCTTTCTCCTTCATCTCTCTTATCTCCTCCGTCTCCCCCATCCCCTCCATCTCCCCCATCCCTCTCCTCCCTCTCCTCCCCTTCCTCTGCCTCATCCTCGGTAAAATCAACAGTCGCTGCATCCTTCTCCACCGCAATATCCCCCTCCTCATCAATATCCCCCTTCTTCCACGCCCGTATCCTCTCCTTCCTCATCCTCTCATACCCCTCCTCCCCAACCATCGCTCCTCCAATCACCCCTTCATGGAATACCTTGCCCAGAGCATCCAACCATCGGGAGGGCCCAAGTGGCTTGGGGAGAAGAAGGGTCCGTTTCCTCGTCCTCGTCCTCGCCCTCTCCTCCCTCCCCGTCTTCCCCGCCCTCTCCATCCTCTCTGCCATCGCCCCAGCCCTCTCCATCGCCGTGGAGACCCGTTGGTAATCCGCGACCCCACATAGGCCCACCACCCTCGTGGTTCCGGCCACCCTACAGGCCCTCTGAAAGACCCGGGTCCTTGCATCGATCCTCGCCCGTCTTTGCCTCCCCTCTGCCACCTCATTCTGCGTCTCGCTCCTCCCTCTTCCCCCTTCCCTCCCCCATGTATCATCCACTTCATCAATATCCATCACCACTAAAACGTACTTGCTCATCTCTGCACATAGCCTTTCATCCATCCCCTCCTCTCCCCCTCTCCCCCTCCCCTTCCCTTTCCCATCTCCATCTCCATACCCTTCCCCATACCCTTCCCCATACCCATCTCCATACCTTTCCCCTTCCTCGGCTCCCCAGTCTGGGTCGAGTACCACAGTGTGTGCTCCATACCTCGTCACCATCTCCGAGAGTAATCGTCCATTGACCCCCGAGGGCTTCCCGAGTAAGGCTACAATATGGCCAGAGAGGGACCGTCGAATGCGAAAGTCCCGGATCTGATGATCCCCCCGGTGCTCCTCCCAGGTTCGTCCCACCGGGATTCTCACCTCGAATTCACTACCTACACTTGGGGCGCTTCGAACAGCAAAGGTACCCTTGAGGGCCGTGACCAGATGTCGGGTAATGGCCAGGCCAAGACCAGTGCCTCCGTGCATGGGGTCCTCCTGCGAAAAGGGCTCACATAGATGGGCCTGGAAGGCCGGAGACATACCTGGTCCGGTGTCCTGTACCACAATCGTCAGCCAGTTTCCATCATGATCCATATTCCTGGATCCCTCAGGGCCGTGTGTTCTTGTCCCGCCGTTCCCCACCTCAATGCCCATTTTGAGGATGACTTCCCCAGATGTGGTGAACTTGAGGGCATTCCCCAGAAGGTTCAGAAGGATCTGACGGACACAGCCAGGATCGGTAAGACACCATCGGTTTTCCCAGTAGGCTCGACCACTTCCCTCCCCATCCGCCTCACTCGTCCGTTTCAGCCTAACCATGCCCTTTACAACTTCGTTGGACCTTTCTTCCGTAGCCAAGAGCCCTTCAATGCCAAGTTCCACATGAGGTCGAACTGAAGTGGCCACTGCATCCCCCACCTCCTGAGCCAAGGCCCAAACTTCAACCCTCTCCCTCTTACCCACCACCTCGACTCGTCCAGATTCCAGTTTGGCTAGATCCAAGACATGGTTGACTACACTAACTAGTCCCTTCCCACAGGTCTCAATGGTACGAAGAAGCTGACGTTGGGCATCATTGAGACAAGTGTCCTCCAGTAACTCGGTTATGGCAAGGATCCCGTGAAGAGGGGTACGAAGCTCATGACTGATACTACTGACGAAGGTAGATTTTGCTCTGGAAGCAGCCTCGGCCCTTCCCCTTTGAGCTAGGGCAGTGAGGCTAACAGAGAAGTTACGCAGGAGCTTCCTATCCGCATCTTCCATGACCCTTCGTTTGTCCCGACTCCATATGGAAAAAATGGCCCACGGGACCTTACCTCCAGGCTCCTTGTAGACGGGGACTCCGAGGCCTGATTGGATCCCTAAGGCCTTGAGTAGAGCTGGCGGGGAAAGCGAGGGGGGAGCGTCTTCATCCTCATCTTTCCCTTCCTTACAGACTTGTTCCCAGACATAACCATCCTGGGAAAGTGAGGCAGGACGGAGAAAATCCCCCCACCCATCTGAAAGAGGAACCGGATCACCCTGCTCAGCCCCCGACGATGTGGGAAAGAGGCTACTGGTGGAAGGGATGTTGGAAAGGGGGGTGGAGGAAGCGGAATAGTGGTATTCGGTAGAGGCAGTAGCAATGGCAGTGGCGGAAGTGGAGGACAGTGGGCTGCTCTGACGACGACGCATATGTTGAGTAATGATGCGCGGGTGGGAGAAACTGCTTTCCCCAGTGCCTCCATGGGTTCTTTCTCCATCATACACCACGACCACTCGGGTTTTATCCATATCACCCTCCTCAGCGCCACCTCTCTTTTGGATGTAACAAAGGGAAATGACTGTGCCCTCCCGGTTTGCCCGAGTGATAGCCACAACATCCATGGACAGAGTTTCTTGGATCATTTCACAGGAAAGCCTGGCCCCTTTTGCCATGGTCATGGGCTCGGAAGAAGCAACGGTCTGGGAGGTAAAATCAGCCAAGATTCGCTGCATAGCATCTCTTTCCCGAATGAGCCACCCGGACCTCCAGTGCTCCAGCTCACGCATAGCCATGTCGGCTAGGGTACGAAGAAGGTTACGATCCTTGGCATCGAACTTTTCCTTAGGTTCTTGATGTAAGATACACAGAGTTCCGAGCGGACGATGCTCATCTGATGAGTAGAGTGTGGCTCCGGCATAAAAACGGATGTAGGGAGCGGAGGTGACCAGGGGATTGGATTTAAACCTCCAATCTTTGTAAGAATCCAGAACGACCATGGGTTCACTGGAATGTACGGAAGAAAGGATAGCATGGCCACAGAACGACGCTTCCTTCCCGGCCTCGGAGCATCCAACACCAATCTCACTAGGAAACCATTGGTAATCATCATCTAAAAGGGAGATGATGCACATGTGAGTTTCAAAGAGCTTTTGGGTCAGGGCAGTGATCCGGTCAAAGGCCGGTCTTGGGTGACTGGTCCGTAGCATGCGATACCGATAAAGTTGTCTCCGTCTCCTCCACTCTTCCTTTCCCGGTAATTCCGGAGGGGCAAAGAAACCATGTCCTGAGGGAGGACCTGAACTGGGTGGGTCAGGGATACGAAGCGGATCCCAACGCCCACTAGCATATCGAGCCAGAAACGTGTTCCAATCTTCTGAGCTGTTTCCACTCTTGATCTCGGTATGTTTATCAGCTGTAGAGGGTGATGCCGTAGTATCCGAGGATACATCTTCTTGGTCTTTTTTTGCGTCCTCATCTTCCACCTTTCCTTCTGCTTCTGTCTTCGTTTCCTTTTCCTGACTCTTTAATCCCTGATTCATCAGTTCATTCGCTAAAGGAAAGGGTGAGCTGAGCAGGGGTTCGGGGAAAAGAGAGGCAAGGCAAGATATGTTGTACAACACATACCGTTGGTTGTAGTTGTGGCCTCTTCAAAGTAATCGTCAAGTAAGGATGTCACTGAACCGCTAGGTGTCTTCCGAGCTCTGTCTTGGTCTACTGTAAAAGAGGTAGGGATAGCCGAATCGGATGATGGTATGACGGGAGGGGTAGGGAGAAGCGGTAGTGATGGCGAGTCTGTGAGAAAATTATCCGATACCACCGGTAAGACGCCCTCAGAGTGAATTGCTGGGGATACGCTCATATTAGCTCCGGCCTTCACGGATAGGCCCGTTGAGGTGGCGATAGAAGATGCCTCTGGAGGATGACTAATTGGCGAGGAAGCACCCGTCCCATCGCCACCTCTTGTCTCTAGCTCCTCGTTCTGGACCGAATGAGCCGCCAGGGATGTTGAAGGGAAGGATGGGGAGGAATGAGACAGGATCAGGGGGGAGTGATTGGATTGATCCGGACGAGTAGGCGCCCTATCCGCATAACTGGTTGCCCTTGAGAGCCTTGTCTGGTGCATCCGACGGCCCCCAGAGCTAATGACACCGTTGGCCCAGTAAGCCGGAGTTTGAGATCCCGTGGCCGACTTGCCCTTTAGATCAGGATGAGGAGGGTTCGAGGTCGATGGAGACATGACGTCTACAACCGTAGCCTGAGGAGATGGTAAGGGGTGGGGATTGAAGGCGGTGCAGAAAACCTTGGATGATAAAGGAAGGAATGGGGAGGAGAGTGTGGGGGAGACTTGGAAGAAAGATGCTGCGAAGCTCGTTCCTGTCGTGGTTGGATAGAAGAGGAAGGAAGGTCAGATGACAAAAGGCAAGAGAGGTAAAGCCAATCAACAAGAAAGAAGTAAGGAGGAGAAAAGGCAAAAGAAAAGGGATAGGGAAGGGGGGTAAGGAGGAGGAGGAGAAGAGAAAGATGAATATATGAGGAAATGATGTCAAAAGAGCCAGAAGGAAGAGGGGAGGACGCTTAGGCCTCAGAAATAACACTCACCTTCACCGTCAATGGTGTGCGGAGGAAGATCCAGCCGGTGCGCTCGCGGTACATAGTTTGACTCGCCCCACCGGGCGCCAGTCTCTCCGACTGGTGCTGATACCTGCCAGACCTGGCCATGTTGGCTGGTGCAGGATGTGGGCGCCGATGCAGGCAGCTGTGAATGTGAGTAAGGGCGTGGAAGTGTGCAGGAAGGTTGCAGATGGGAGAAACAGGAGGGGTGGGGCCGCATGTCGATCCCACCCAATCCTTTGTTGGTGGCAGCGATACTGGTGAGCCCAGCATAGGAAGTCTCACCAACCTGGGTCGATACAGTAGGCCAGTCCGATGGAGGAGATTGTGACACAAGCTGCCATCGGGAAAAGGCAGGTCTATCCAGCTCCTTGCCATATTTGGTCACATAGTGCTGTGGACAGTGGATCAGCTTAGATTCGTCGTCGCTTTGATGAAAATATATACCAGTGATGGGCCCTCGACGATCTCTGGGGATTGGACATGTAGAAGGAGGTGAAGGGCACATTGGGTGGGTGGGGAGCAGAGAATAGGGTGGTAATACTGTTAGGCACAGTGGGTCTACACCAGGAGGGCTTGGACAGGAATGATGAAGCCACTGGAGGATGGCGCTGTTTTTGTTCGGATCGCTTGATAATCCTCGGTAACGAAGAGGAGAGGTAGTATAGTCTTGTTGACGATCAGAAAGACTAAGCATTGCAGAATGAGACCACGAGGAGGATGAAGCCTGTTTCTTACGCTTTCCAACTGCCTTTCCCGAGAGGATTGGATGGGAAGTTGATGCGATGAGCCCACTACCTCGCCTCTCTACCTGCTCATGTTCACAAGTCTGAAACAATTCTTCGGATGATGCAACAGGTTGGCCGACTGGGATACTGGGTGACGAGGACGGGATGTCCCCTTGATCCACGGTCATGATCAAAGACAGGTTATCTTTGTAAGGAAATGGGAAGGATAGAAGAGGAAAAGAAGGAGCGACAGCTAGGTTGCGGAGACGTGAGAAGTGAACCTGATGGATGATTAAGCTTTATGGAAGATGAAGAGGGATACTTTTTGAGAGACGAGACAGACGACCTCGTTCGTTAATGATACTAACTTGGTTGCTGTAGTGTTTAGAGGGCCATGCGAGGATAGGGAAAAAAAATTCTCTAGGTTTAATTCATCCAAAGCTTCTTCCTCCTTCCTAGGAAGATTGTGTTTCTTGGCGGGATGGCGAAATGAGTCCAGTATGTGGTTGTTTAATGGCAATAGCAATCCTGGTAAATAGGATTTGCGCTACGCGATCGGCCTGATGTGAGGAGACGATGGGCTTCCTACGTCATTTCACTGGAACGAAAGATGCGCACAACATGATAGGGCCCCTGGTATCCTTTGCAACAAGGAGTCTAGCCATACGGGCCCAAAAGAGTATCCCTGTTGCCTAATAGAGACCATTCAGGAAAGATGCTCCCGAGCTGAGAAAGCCGATTTGTCCTATCCTTCTTCCATCCATGAACAACGATTGGAATAGTCATATAGAGCAGCATGGAGGCAATATGAAGCTCAAAGTCCACCCATCTTCCCGTTGATTCAAGTGCATTGCACGGTAGAAGGCGCATCTCGCGAGATGGATGAACTTCCATCTGTTCCCCATCCACCTTGGACGCACCCACCAAAATCCGCTGCCCAGTTCATCCTGTCATTCTAGTAACATCGTATGCAGCAAAAAAGCATTAAAATGGACGACGATCATCTTGGGAATTCTCCATGTAGGACAAGAAGAATCGGATGATGGCTCTTGTGTAGCCTACACCCGCTCCAGATACGGGAATGCATGAGCCCACGGTGGTCATGTCAAAGTAATGACTAAACCATCATTACCCTACCAACATCTTACGCTCACCCATACCCTGACTGACTGATGAGGCTACTTGGCTTTGTAGTAGACAATATTCGGACCGTGTTAGGGACTGCCAGAAAAATTCATAACTCCAACAACCCAGGATCCAGAGGACAGGATGAGGGATAATCCCCCAAACCCATGCTTGTCTCTCATGGATTTGGTTATTTTCCCATGTCCCAGGAAGTGTATCCATCAAAGACGGTGCCCTACATTGCATAGTCGTTGTGCCATGTCAAGGATGGGTGCAGGATGGATGAGGTCATCCGTACCACATGTAACAGGATCTGCACTTCATCGTGGCTAGTCTAATCTAATCACTGTGCGCGTGATGAAGCTGTCCAAGCCTTTTCTTGTGATAATGTGATTTTTGTCATAACACAGGACGGTTTTTAAGGAAGTAGGGCCTAAGCCAAGGCCCATGAACCCTTTTAAATCCAAGCCCCTCCTCCAAAAAGAAAGGAAGAGGAACCTCTAGGGTGAATTTAGGGCAAAGATATCCAGGAGAAAAGAGTGCGAACTCGTCATCACTTTTTTCCATACCCCAAGGCAGACGATCCAACCGGACCATCAAGCTCTAAAAGACACCGCTTAGCATACATGTCCAAGGATAGAACATAATGAAATGATATATTCTTGATGATCATCTGATTGAGTTGTCACAGCGTGGGGCTCTACAACGAATACTCAGCATACCACACATACAGATACCCTTGCTTTTAAACAACGGCTGTCATCCTTGAGAGTTGGGGGGAGTGGATAGCTCTATTGGCCGCCCATGTTCACCCCCCCTAAAAGGTTCGCACAAAGATGTTGCATACGGCAGTCCTTGACTGCCTTTTAACAAGTAGTAGTAGCATTGGCAGGTATGCATCCAAATAAAGAAACATTACTGCACCAACACCCTACATTATTCCTATATATGCTCATTACCATCCCTTGTTGATCAAGACAATCGCGTCAAATGCACATACGTAGTGGCAAATCTGCAATGTCGATAGAACGAGAATCCGTCCCAATCGCGTTCATTCATCCCACCCCAGGGACCTCCAAGAAAAAACTATCACATATCCCCGACATATTCCTAGGTCTTCATTGATCCTACCCTACCTTTAATCTAGAAAATCGTACACACCCATGGTCTAGGGAAAGCGAGGGAGGAAATGAGAATGAAAAGAAAATATCATGTCATCTCGCCCCGTCCCAACCAGTACTCGCTTACCCTGATCGAGCTGTTATCTCATCCTCGTCCTCTTGATGATCCCTTGCGGAGCCCGATGATGTGGATGAGGAAGAAGATTGACCAGGTAGCTTAGAGGGTCCGCTCATTACCCGACGTTCACCTGCTCGGTGTTTTCCCTTTGGCCCTTTCCCTCCCTTTCCATTTTCTCCATGGCTCCAGAGGTGCCAAATGTCCGCCAGTTGCATCTTGCCTTTCCCAGCCTTGGCTCTACTTTGACCCCTCTTCCTCCGGCTCTTCCCAAGCTCCCCCTGCCCTTCTCCTTCAGGCTCCTCATCCTGATCCTGCTCCCCATCATCACTAAATTCTCGAAGGGCCTCTCGCTCCTGAGATTGCATTTTCCGGATGGTCCACCGGGCCGCTGCTTCCATCTGCTCAATTCGCTCCTCCAGCCGGCGTTGATAAAGCATTCCCTGATTATGAGCTCTTCTCAATTCATCAACAGCCCCGCTTTCCTTGATCATATTAGAGTCCAGAGCATGGGAGGATAAAGCATCCCTATCTTTCTGTAGGGTTAAAAGATCCGACCGAGCCGCCTTGGTTGCCTCCTTCTGGGTGTTTAGCGAGGACTGGATACCCGTGAGCTCCAGTCGAGTCTCGGCCAGCTCCCGCCTAGCCTCATCCCGTTCCATCAGGGCCCTAGCTAGCTTTGGATCCTCCCTCCAGGAAGCCTTTCTCGTCCCGTTTCTCGAGATAGTTGAGCTGATCATCCACTCATCCATCAACTCACCCCCCTTTCCTTTACATGCTTCTCCTACTCTGAATTCCTTACCTTCCCCCATCCCCTCCTTGCCCTCATCCCTGATGTCCTTTCCCAGCGCTTTGAGGAGAGAATCTCTTTCTGCTAAAATGACTTGGTACAGCCCCTCTACAGTCTTTAGTCTACCGGATAAGTCCTGCTGCGCATGAGCCCCATCTACCAAGTCAGACTGAAGTCCCCTGACTAAACGGGAATTCCCCTCTTCTACTTCCAAGAGCCCTGGGAGGATGGCCTTGTTTAAATCCAATGTGATCCCCTTTACCTCCTCCTGCACCCGGGCCAAGGTGGAAGCCATCTCCAGTAAACTGCACTCCTTCTCTTGGAGATCACATTTTACTCTTTCCAGCTCCTGAGCAGCCAACTCCTCCTTTTCTTTGCCCTCTTTCTCCATAGCTTCCCTCTCTCTCAACCCTTCCTCCATGGCCAATCTGAGTTGCTTTTCTTCCAAAGATTGCTCTCGATTCAATAATCTTGCTTCCTCCAAAGCCCTCTCTGCCAGAGAAAGTCTCTCATTTAGACTTTCTTCAGTTAAACGGCAAGTGGTATGCACACTCTTGTCCTGATAGTTTTCTATCTCTTTTGGTACTTCTCCAGGAACAGTACCTAAGGATGGATCCCAGGAAAAGCCGGCAAATAGCAGATGCTCAGCCTTAAACCCCCCTCCCGTCCCTCGGGGCCTTGGAGAGGTTACCACGGGCAATGGGGGTTCCTCCCCCGGTTCTGGAAAGGCAAAATAGTGTGCATCCTCGGGGCTGGACAGATCTGGAACAAAAGGAGGTCTTCCTTCGTTCCATAAAAGGTTAAAGGTCACCTCAGCAAAAAAGGGATCCTTTTTGGCCTCGGCAATACCATATCTAGATCCTTCACTGCAGATTAACCTGGATGGACGTTGTGGTCAATGACCCATTTTAGTTTGTTAATGACGAAATATAGCATTCCCTTTACTCTTGCTTCATCACTGGACTTATCCTTACCGATTCAAAAAATTCTTCATCTCTGGGGTAAAGGAAGGTCCTTTCCCTTCAGGATTATCCAAGGAAAGATACGACTCATGATCCATGACACGAGCAAAAGTCTGCGCGTCAGTCTCAGCCCAAAACGGTGAAATTCCTCTAAGGCACTCGTACGCCAGGATCCCCACACTCCATAGGTCACAGTCAGGGCCATAACCCTTTCTCCCGTCTTCTTGGGCCCGTAAGACTTCTGGGGCAACATATTCGGGGGTTCCTACAGGAATGGCCCCTCGAATACGCCGGGTTTCCGGGTCAATAAGGGCACAAGCCCCAAAGTCCGCCAGCCGGACATGTCCCCGAGCATCAATCAGGACATTCCCGGGCTTTACATCCCTATGGGCATACCCGAGGTCGTGCAGAGACTCCAGGGCCAGGATGAGTTCAGCAAGGTAGAACCGGGTTTCATCCTCAGTTAGCCCTGACCCTTCTCCCTCGACCCCATCCCCATCGCGACGATCCAATAAACCAGCCAGATCACCTCCTTGAAGAAACTCCATGCCAAGGTACAAGGAAGAGGTGTCCTGGAAGGCAATGGTTAAAGATGGAAACCAAGGAATTTGACTTCCCCGGACGAGGACATCTCGCTCTTCCATGAAGCAGGCGCGCTCACGGTGACGTAGGAGATATCGCTTATCCAGAGTCTTCAATGCCAGGGTCTTGCCACTCTCCTCGTCCTTTACCACGCTTACAGTTCCAAACTGTCCAGTGGCCAGTTGTCTTAGTGAGGTGAATCTCGCTTGGGTGGGGCGGACCCTTCGCAGTTGATCCTCCAATCCGGAAACTAGATATATAGACGGTCGCGAAGAGGATGGATAATGATTAAATGGACGTAAAGACATACCCCAGAGACCTAGAGGGCGACATATAGTATAAGCTTACATTTTCGGACTATCTCATCCAAGCTAGAATCCTTTTCGGACATCTGAGATGATGTTAAACTTTGACTTGGGAGCCCCGAGGAGGAAAGGGAGAAACGAGCATCCTCTAGGAACCCACTGGCAATGTCCATTAACGTATCCATGGAGAGCGGGGCAATGATCGCCTGATCAAGGGTAGAATCACCATCATCCATGCTGCAGAATGGGAGAGAAGAGAGGATAAATTACTGGGACGCTTGAAATGGGGGAAGGGAGGAGAGGGAGAAGCAGGATGGTAGATCCGTATGATACAGGCGCAAGAAGGGAACAACGGTAGAGATGAACAAAAGAAGACCAACAAGGGTCAAAACCAGAAAGGTTTCAGTAACCAAAAGACTAGGAGAGAGGAGAGAGAGAGAGAAAAAGTAAGATGACAAGAGAGTAGAACAAAGACTGGAAAGTAGGAGGAGTAGGGTCAGGATGGGGTGCAAAGTGCGCTTCCAGGAAAGTAATGAAACTTGACGATAAAGCCGTCGAGAGAGTGAGGAGTGGTTGGCAGGCAAAAATGTGGAGGAAAGGACAGAGGGAAAAAGAGGGTGGGAGGGATAGACAGGGGGAAAGGGAAGTAGGGAAGGATGTGTTCATTCCCTCTTCCCACTCATCCTAACATCGTGAGAATCAAGGGGGTGAGGAATGGGGAGAGAGGCTAGCCGGGTGACTAGGTCAGCAAGGGAGACAGGAGACCTGATGCTCGAGCATCGCCAAGCTTGTCTTGGCTCCGCAGGTGTGGTCCTCTCCCATATATGTGGGAGCATCGACAGCATGACCCTGCTGCGGACCATCCCCACTAATGTGCTCACGCGCCCACTCCGCTCGCCCAGTCTCCTCTATCAGTCATTTCCAGGGACCCTCTTTCCATCATCACTCACAAACTCTCAGGCCAACATATTCTAGTATCATCTTCTATCAAGTAGGATTTTCTAAAGAATAGCGCAATATTTCTCTCAAAACATGTTAAATATCCCAACAGAGCGAAGCGACTATGCTGATATCCATGCCAAAAAATATGCGTTGGCGGGGAATCGAACCCCGGTCTACCGCGTGGCAGGCGGTAATTATACC
>KZ987799.1:0-22574 GCA_003614145.1 Piptocephalis cylindrospora
TGCTCAGAGAGAGACCTGGATATTCGACTGTGCACGGTTGCTTAGGAAAAATATAGTAACCATAGAGAATATCAGACTGACATTTCAAGGGATTGCCTGGGCTGATCTTTTCTGAAAGAGACCGGATAAGGGCAGAAAGGGAGTAAGCAATCCATCTGTAAGTTCGTATGGTGTCCAGGATCTGATCTCTGGGCTGGTAAGGAGTGTGAGCAAGCCAAAGAGCGGGAAGGTAGGGTAAGGAGGGATAGAGATCCAACAAGAGAAGGCAGCTGGACGAATGGTAATGGGAAGCCTGGCAGTCATTGATAGTCTCAAAAAGTGAACGCATCAAAAAATCAGCCTTTTCAAAGGACCATTTTGTTCCTGTCGACGGTTGATGTGAGAGTTCTAAAAGATGATGGGCGGAATGAACAGATGATTAAACATGATCCGTGTAAATTAAAGGAATAAGGATGGGATACACGTACCCTTGGGTGATTTTTTTGATTTGACCTTGCCTGCCGCTATCGATGTAATGGCCATCGAAAGGACAATCGAAAAATAAAGAAAGGTGAAAATGTGAAAGCGCATGTGAAGTTTATCCAAGTAAGAGATGACTGATGAGTCGTTAGGTTGGTGGCCAACAAGAGGGGCTAAAATAGTCGTCGTTAAGAAAGAGTTACTGGACGTGGATGTGTTGAAGGTGTGGAAGTGTGGGTTAGAAGAGCAGGAGGGTATGCTCTCTTCATGGACGCGCTGCCGCTTAGCTGTTCATGTACTTATAGCCGTCCCCCTCTAGTTTGAAAAAAGGGGCAGTGTGAAGGTATATAAAAAAAAGACAATACTGATGGCTCTTGGGGTGTCACGTAAATGCTGACATAGGTATGC
Organism: Piptocephalis cylindrospora; assembly: GCA_003614145.1. Lineage (NCBI taxonomy): Eukaryota > Fungi > Zoopagomycota > Zoopagomycetes > Zoopagales > Piptocephalidaceae > Piptocephalis > Piptocephalis cylindrospora. Next base: position 868 of record KZ987799.1, read on the forward strand.
GTGCAGAGTCTTGGCAGCAAGTCGACACAGATGAGAACTGGCAGCATGGGACGGACGATAAGAAAGGAAAAATGGCCGTCAAGCCACTGATTGGGCGCCATCACTCCCGACCTAGCAGGTTCGCTGTCGATGCGAGAGGGCCAGGACTAACTGCCAACACAGCCTAACCCAAAAAGGAAAAGAAGGGGTTTAGCGGGACTGTGAGATGGATCTGCCATCGAGCAGACACTAAACACAGAGCGGACTTGAGAAGGATGATTGAAGCGTGCAACGTGGACTGGACTGTATGGGACACCAGTTATTTCTGTGCCCCAGTGGGGCAGGGGAGGGGCAGGGTAAGGTGTATGAGGAGACCCATCCTAGATTTGTCGATTCACACAGGATGGCGATGCATGGGGGCGGAGGTGATGACAGGTGGTGCAAAGGGATTGAACAAAACCAGGACGGTTATGACGATCTGCTGCAGTCAAATAGATTGCCCAGTGCCATGCAAGACGAGGGGAGAATCCAAGTCCTTTGCACAGCTTGATTCGACTCCTCTTTTGGATCTTACTACTGAAGAAACGTTCGCTCGGAGGCTTGTACAATGCAAAGATGATCCTTGGATGGCGCCCCTCTTCTCACCCATCATTTTGCTGACTTCCCGTTTGCAAACGTACTTTTATAGGCGATGACTCTGAGCGAGGACGTGGACAATGTGATTGCGGACGAAGGCCTCAAGGCCATAGATATCATTATCGTCAAAGGGGAAGGTGCTGAATGGGATAGCGATGCAAAATGGTGCGTGGAGCGTCACGGTCAGTTCCATTTCAAACGAGGACTAGGATGATGGAGAGAAGGGAATAGAGGATAGTGTGGAAAGTATATAAATAAATCAAGAAATAGGATAGGATGAGCACAGAACACATCCACTTTAGCCTCTCATCCGAGGAGCCCTATCTGCTCCATCTCCTATAGTACACTGGATGCGAATGCCCATCCAGATGAGAATCCGTGTAGGTACCACTAATTCTATGTGTGGCCATCGCTAGGAGGATTTGGGTAGGGAGGAGAAGCGGCCTTTGCGCCATTTTCACTTCTTCGAGATGAGCTAGCCTTCTTCTTGACCTTTTTCCCCTCGGTCACCTGATCCAGGTCCTCAGGCCCATCTTCCATGCCTTGTCCGATGCTGGGGGAGGAGTAGCCCCAGGCCCGTTCAATGACTCCACGTATCCGACCTCTGGCCTCTTCCTCGCCCTTTTGACGCCAGTCCTCCAGGGAGCAGGGTCGTAGGGCTCCGGCCAGCCTTTCCTCCCCCACCGTGCTCCACTCTCCCCCATATTCATGACCAGGGTAGATAATGGTTTCGGCGTCGAGTTCTTCGGAAAGCCTTTGAAGGGAGGACCACATGGAGTCCCTGTCGGCCCCAGGAAGATCCAGCCGGCCGCAGCAGCCGAGGAAAAGAGTATCACCGGAGATGAGCCGACGCTCATTGAGTAAGACGCACTGGGAGCCCGGGGTATGGCCTGGGGTGTGGAGGAAACGAAGAATGGTCCTTTCCCCGAGACGTAAGACAAAGTTGTCTGAGGTAGGGATGATGCGGTTGAGGGGAAGGGTGGGGTTGTCCGGTTTGAGTCTGGGGATATCCTCAGGATGGACATATCCAGTAAGCGCAGGAAATTTTTTCATTAAGCTAGCCAGACCAGGGACACGGATGCGGAATTGATCATACGGGGGGGGTGGGACGCCACCGACATGGTCAAAGTGGTGATGGGTGACGATGAGACCGACCAGTTCATATCCTTCCTGCTTTACAATTTTTAGCAGACCATTGACATCCCAACACTATGGAGGAGGAGGAGGAGGAGAGGAGAGGGTGAGCTGAATGAAACAAATACCCCGCTCCACCTCTCCCGCACAAAGAAAGACTTACAGCATCAATGAGGACGCACTTTTTGGTATCCCTATCGCCAATGAGATAGATAAAGTTCCTCATGCTGGTAGCAGCCTCGTTGATGCGGCTTTGGATGGGGGAGAGGGACCGGCCTGAGGCAATATCTCGACCCACGAGGATTTGCCGGATGAACAGACCGCTTCGAGCGTCCTCCAATTTGATGGCGGCATTTGCAATGCCTACACGGGCATCTGGACTAGTGGGGTCCCGCTCAAGACACTCTTCATAGCACCGAATGGCCTCCTCGTAATCCCGAAGACCGAGAAGAGCCTCGCCCTTGCGATAAAAGCCCTTACCCCAGGATGGTCGGATGCGAATGGCGATCTCGGCATCCTCCTTGGCGTCAGCATACTTTCCCAGCATGCAATGGGAAGCCGAGCGATTGGAGTGGAGAAGTGCGGTGAATTCGGGGGCCTGGGTATAGGGATTATGCAGGGCGACTGGGGTGCTTTGTCGCTTTGCCGCCTTACTAAGATACGCCCCATTGGACCAGGATGAGGTGGGGGAGGCGGGGGAGGCCACATTGGAGGAAGAGGAGGAGGGTGAGGAGAGGAAGGGGAGGAAATGGCTAGGACTGGCTGGAGGAAATGATGAGGGGATGGAGGATGTGGATGAGGAGGGGGAGGGAGACGAGGTAGAGGGGGAGGGGGAGGGGGAGGGTGAGGAAGGAGATGGCAGAACTAGCAGGTAATTGAGGGCCTTGGTGTACTCGGAGACGGCTGCCTTGTAGGCCTGTCGGTGAAAGTGCTCGTTGGCCTTACAAGTCGTCCGGTACAACCACTGATCGGGGGCATTTGCCTGGAACATGGGGTTGAGAGGAAAAGGGGTGAAAAAGGGATATGCGCTAGAGGGAATGGTTGAAGGATGGATGGGATGGAGGCATGGGGAGAGAGAGAGAGAGAGAGGGTAGGAGGGAGCAAAGCAAAACGAAAGTGTGAGAGAGAAAGAGGGAGAGAGAGGAGATTAAAACGAAAGGAGCAAGGGAAAAAGGAAAGAATAGTCAAGGTAAAGAATAGGAAAGGGAAGAGGGATGATTACGAAATGGCGATTTAATATGAGAGGCGGAAGAAAGGGGGCGGGACGATGGGCTTGGGACTGGGAAAGAGGAGGTGTCGGGAGTTGAAAGGGATCTGGGCAACTGGGTTTTGACCCAAGCGATGCAGATGGGGGAAGGGTCGGATGAGAGTGGGGAGGGGTGAGATGGCCGTGGTCGTGATGGCTTGTAGTATATGGGAGGAAGAGAGAGTGCGTGTGTGTGTGTGTGTGTGTGTGTGTGTGTGTGTGTGTGTGTGTGTGTGTGAGGGAGAGGGATGGATGCAGAGGCCTGGGATCCCCTCCCCTTAAAGTCCGCTCAGGATGTACAAAGGGATGGGAGGAGGAAAGGAGCAGGGCTCAGACGAGGTGGGACAAGCGGGGGATGCCCACCCACCCCACACACATCGACATACTCCCAAGGGATGCATCATTGCAGCTCATAGTAGACGAAGTGTTGTCTATAGAGCTGGACAGAGCCAGATGGGATGGGATGGGATGGGATGGCGAAGGGGTCAGCCCGTCTGAGAGGCAACTCAAAAGAAAGATGAGCGATGAGTGTAAGAAATCAAAGAGGATCCGCGTCAGGTGCGCACCAAAAAGCTGGATGGGGGAAGTTCAGGAGAATGACACCATTCACAGGGGGTGATAGCCTGTCCATGATGTATATCCGCGATGTGTGGAACGAGGGAGAGCATGACAAGTAGGGCTTTGACTGCCGGCTGATTTGCTCTCTCAGCAGTAAAAGTAAGTGAGAAAAGGGCCAGTCATCGTGGGGCATCTAGAGAATGAAGCTTTTAATGGTGTGCAACCAAAGCGGTACAATATTTCACGACCCTTCGTGTCTCTCCTGGGCTCAGTTTCGAGTGTTTTCCTATACTGTAGGATCAAGCAGAGACCTGTCCATACCGTTCAAGGGGTCTCTCTTATCTACTGCCACTAGCAATAAATAACAGCATGATGATACTGCTGAGGATCCTACCCACCTCTCCTCAGCAAGGTACACAGTATCCCCGTTTTCGTTCGCACCCAGTCTGGTTACTGATTGAATCCCCGTTCTAACAGTAAAAAGTCCGCTCGTTCAGACTCCGACAAGCCTTCCCCAGAGTAGCGGGACATCGGTGAAAAGGAGAGGGGCGAAGGGGGCAATTTAGTGGATCACATGGACATCTCTGCCAATGAACACCTCGCCATGATCCGATAATGTAAGGGAATTTGATACTCCGCGCTGGGGGCCAGGGGAAGCGTCCGACTTGGTAGGGGGAAGGACAAGCACGAGGATGACCAGGAGAGGGTATTTTCACCGCTCTGAGGGTGCATGGGACTTGGCACTGTACTTTTTTTTCCCATCTGGGAGCTATATACTCATCCTACAGCCTAGTCTCCATGGTCCCTTGACCATTTGGGGAGGGAGAAGATCCTCATCCAGTAAACCCCATCCACGACCACTACTTATCCCCTCTTCCCTAAAGGACTATTGCACAGGAATGAGGAGGGTGTGTTTGAGGAGAGATATAGTATGGCATTCACCGACCACTCATGAAGAGGGTCAGATGCGTCAAGCAGGTCATGAAGCACAGTGCCTTGCAACACCTCGTCCCTTGACCGTCATCTCACTATGGCTTCACTATAAATGGGTTATGGAGCCTACAATGGGCTCACTCCCCTCCCTCTCCCTCCCCTCCCTCTCCTTCCTTTTTCCTGCTCCCTCACTCTCTCCTCTCCTTCTGCTTCAGAAACGGTTACGTCCGTAACCCCTCCCACTGACTCCAACGTAACGTCAACATCCCACCCCTCCTTCTCTTCCTCCTCCTCCTCTTCCTCCTTTCCTCACCAAAACTGCCGACCCCCTCCTCCCTCTCCTCAGCACGACTGCCGCCTCCTCTGTCCACCCAAGCACCTCATTCTTCATCCCACCCTGAGGTCCACTCGGCAAAATTCTCCTCACGTTACATCTCGCTTCACGATTGATCCCTCATCATCCTTGCTCATTGCCTCTCCCGCCTCCCTCTCTTCTCCCTCCTTTCCCTCCTCCATCCCCTCCCTATATTTCACCCCGACATCCATCATGAAGCCCCCATCCCATGCATTCCCTCTCCTCCGCCTCTTCCTTCTTCTCTCCGTTCTTAGCTCTAGTGCTCTTGCTACAAAGCATTACACGAATGACTCTCCCGCTAGCCACATTCATTATGACCTTGACGATATAGCACATAGTCAGCAGCAACTCATCAATCAGGGTCGTCGCTACCGTCACATGCAGGAGCGCCCCCCTACCCATAGCCCGGCCCTTACGACATCTGATCAATCAGGTTAGTTTCTTCCTGCTATGCATCCTCGCGTCTTTTCTCCGAGTCCACTCAATCTCATCCTTGTTCCCCCTTACTCCCTTTCTCTAGATTACTCTCATCACATGTACGACAGAGGTGAAAGCCCTATCCACCGGCCATCCCACCCAAGCCTCGAGAAGCAGCTCAAACACGGCTTAACTCCTGAGGCTATGGTTGGAATAGCTATGAAGCGCATCAAAGTGCTAAAAGAGCTTGCCAAGCAATACATTCAGAAGGAATTTGAGACGGCTCCCTTGGTGCGTGTCAACATCTCGCCAGGCTTCCTGGCCCTCACGGCGAAAAATCAGGAGAAAAAGACGGGCGTAGCGGGCAGAGAGGGCTGGAAAGCCAGGGGCATTGTCGAAGGTATTGTCCTGAATGACCGATCGCTTCACAAGTTTGAAAGTGCTATGGGCGCCATTGCCCTGACCAATCTTTTCCCCTTGGTTCGTCGGGCTCTTGGTCCTTGGTTCTACCAGGAGGCCCTGGAAACTCGTAAAATTTGGAGAAAGCGTTCAGCTTACATGATGGCTCGTCCCTATCGCAAACTCTCAAAAAATTTCGACATCTGCATTGCTGTCCCACCCAAAAACCCTGGTGAAGTAATCTTCGCCGAAAGAATCAAGAACCTCAAGTACCGTGATGATGTGGATGAGATAAAGCTTATCCCCGGAACGCGCCCAAAATGGGAGGCTAATGCATACTTTCGGGCCGAAATTTCCTTTTCCATGGACTCGTTCATGTACTATGAGTCCAAAGTGCTTCATGCCTATGCCGCTCCTAAGGGTGCTGAATGCTCGGCTGCTTACCATGACTTGCACTGGGGAGCCGACTTGGAAGAGGTAAAGAGTGACCGGGAAAGACGAGAGAAAGGTAAAAAAAAGGATGCCCCGCCCACTTTCCTAAGTGTCCCTGGAACCATGACCCTATCGGTGGATTCACCTCTAAATACCATCATCATCTCTGATCTGGATGACTGTGTCCTCAACAGCAAGATGCTCCAGACCCAGCGTATGGTCGCACAGCAAGCCTTCGAGAATTATAAGGTCCTTGAAGGGGCCTCTGACGCCTTCCGGATCATGGGTAATCGTATAACCAAAGAAGTCCGCGAGTCTTTGAAGGAGGATGTAAAAGGTATTACAAAGGTTATAAAAGGGCTGGAAATGAGGAGGAAGATCGAAGATAAGCTTTGGCCCTACTCTCTTCCCAATCTCAGCACACGGTTTGTCAGCGCCGGATCCATCCTCATGGTCCCACTTATCGCTGAGGTTCTTAAAGAGGAAGGGTTTCAGGATTTTTCCCTGCATATGAATCCCATCATGATGACCTCCTGGTCCGTTTTTCCGGACATGTACAAAGCAGCTCACCCCTACAAGTTTAAGGGCAGATGGTTTAAAGAAATTGAGCATTTCTTTCCCAAGAGCCGCAAGTATTTTATGGAGGATTCGGCTCAAGTCGGGCCTGAGGTTCTAGCCAAGGCTTACTCCGAACATGTCAAAAAGTCATCCTCTGTCCATCCAAACTGGAGGATCCTCATCCGTGACCCTTGGCCCCAGAATAAATATGGCGAATATTTTCGCTTCAAGGATCTGAATCGCCGTCAGAAGAAAAAGGTGAATATCGAAACGATCCGAGAGACCATGGGGAAATATGGCGTTCCCCCCAGCCACTATTACATCTTTACCGATTGGTATGAGCATGTCCTCTTCAAGGGGATTGGTGTCGTCCCCCTAGCTTCCCCCGGCGATACTTCTGCTCAGTACCCTCACGGTACTTGGAAGGATGGTTGGCATGGTATGGAAGATTTCACCAAGAAAGAGTACACCCATTGGGACAGTATGAGCCATTTTATAGAAGAACGGGAGAGCACTTTTGCCTCCAGGGGTCTCCTAGCGCCTCCGCGTGACCAACTGCCCCTGAAAGGCCGGATTAGCGCAACTTCCAGGTCGTTCAGGCAATCGTGCATCGACATGAGTCTTAGTTTCTTCTCCTCTTTCTTCCGTGTCCTCCAAAAGGCGAAGAGAGCGATCCTCGGCTATCACACTCCAGATTCGTCCACGCACGCTTCTAGCAGGAGCAGTAGTCCTGACGGCCGTCGATATTCCTCTGATGAAGATGTATCGGGCAGGGGGATGGAGGACGAAGAGGAAAGAAGGTACGAAGAAGAGGAGGAGGACGGAGGTAGCTGCATCATTTGCCATATGTCGAATAATCCTCATCAGGATAATGTTAATGAGGAAGTACTCGAGGATGGTAGAATGCGGGAATTCTTGAGGCGACTGGCAGAGGTATGGGATAAAGTGGTGAGCAAAACGCGAAAGCCTAAGAGGTCCGTTAGCTCAACTGTCTCTGCTTTCTGAGTGAGGCGTCTGGGAAAGGGACGCCGAAGAAAGGTTGGTCTGAGCATTGCCTCATTTCCCTTTTTTTTGATGAAAGAATAAACTTTTTTTTTTATGTATCTATCCTTGATCGTGTTCTCTAATTTCTACTCTCTCCCTCTGGTGCTCGCCAATCCCCACCCTTACATTCTTAGTCACCCTGGAACTCTTAGCGGCCCTTGAACCTGCCCTGATAAGGCCGTTAAAATCGTCCATCTCCCTAGCTGGGGTATAGCCAATCAGTTTTGGTCAGGTGCAACAGCCCAGCCTCCTCACTCCGCTCTGTACTGTGAGGTTTTCGCATTTAGCACGTTTCCGCTGGAGCCCCGGCCCGCTCTGCCCAATAGTAACAGTCTCCGATTGCCCATCTTGAACCGGCGCTCAATTAGCATACAAAGTCCGATTGACCTTCATGTGGAGCACTGAAAGCTCTTGACTCCTAGTGATTTAGTAAGACGCTGACATCAGCACATGGAGTGTCTCTTATCAAACCATCTGGCTTCAGCCTTATCCTATCCCTCTGGAGACAAACATAAAAGGCCTGTCTTTTCCTCTCTCCCTCTCAACCTTTCTCGTACTTTCCCTATCGCTCAGTCTCTCTCCCCCTCTCTTCCCTTCCTGGATCCCCCTACGAGACACGCTACAACACCTCATTACGATTCAACAGGACAAGCCCCTAGCCTTCCCTCCACCGACTCAGACTCTACCCTCTACCATTGAGGGATCTCTAACGACCTTTCCTTTTCTCCTTGGCCAATATGCCCATCCTTGATCTCCGCTTGCTTCCATTAGCCTACCTTCTTATCCTTTTATCCCATGCTGCTCCTTCCTATGCCGCCCCGGGCCATGATCCAGAGAGTTCCAGTGACCCACTGCTCTCTCGGTTCCGCCAATTTTCTCCGGAACACTTTGCCAATGACGATCATGATAATATCGAGCCTGATCTCTCCAACAACTGGACCCCTTCGTCTTCCTCTGATCTCGGGAAAGAAAAGGGAAAGGAACCCATGTTTCCTAGGAACACCGACCCTCGAACAAGGCTTGGCCCCAACAAGGAAAAAGGGTGGATGCTCCTCAAAAGCTTCCATCCCTTAGATGCATCTCCATCTCGGAAGGAGGAGATCAAACAAAATGGTCATGACGACCCCTCCCCACCACCAAAGCCCGCTAAAAAGGACAAGGTTTATTTTATTCCCCCCAAGAAATCCATGAAAACTTTTATACTACGACTACCAAAGTCGAGGGATAAAGAGACCTATAACCCTTCCCCGGACCACACTAAACCTAGCACGCTACCACTAGCAAATTCCAATAGTCAAAAAGTCTACATCCCCTTCAGTAGCCTCAATTACCCCCATAAATCATCCAAATCAAAGGCCATTAAACCGTCGAACCCTAAATTCCAAGCAACATACGAGAGATCTCCCCCGTTTCCGCGTACTCCAAGACTTCGGCCTGTGGTGACCAACGGCTCAAATCGACCCCAGTCTCCCCCTCATCAACGATCATCCTTTGCCGACCATGCTTTCCATGATCCCACTTACATGCCGCCTCAGTATGGTAGCTCCCGTTTTACGCACTCTCCAGAGAGCTACCTCGACCCTCAATTCTCCGCCTCCTCCGTGATTACTGCTATACCAGATTCTGCGCGTAGCGATCTTTCTCCCAGCTCTTCTAGCTCCACCATTAAAGGTGCTCATTTCAGTCGCAACCCTATTTCCAACCCTTCTCCTAGCTCTTCTGGCTCCACCATCAGAAGTGCCCATTTCCGTCGTGGCCCTAATCCCGGCCCTTCTGGTTCTATCGTTGAAAATTCTTATATTAGTGATGATGATTCCTCGGGCTCGGACATTAGGAGTGAGCATATACGATCTCCCGTCAATACGAAGAATGGAAAGGGTAAAAATAACATTTTTAATCAGGCCATTCAGGAAGCCCCTCCCAAGCCCTCTTTCCCTACGGTATCGTCAAAATTAGGCGCCAGCGAGCTACCTCTGCTCTCTCCAAAGGACGCCGGGGACTTTTCAGAGTTGAGTCTGAAGGCTAGGAGGATGCTTATTGCTGCGTTCAAGGATGAACCAACTCAAGGAAAAAAGAAAACGATTCAAGACTCACCCGAAATGTTCGATAATTATAAGCAGTGGAAGAAGGTGACTGATCGGATACTGAAGGGGTTCTCCGAAGGAATCAGTGATATTATCAAGCTTCTCCTTCAAGTGCAGCATCTCTATCCGCAACCTGACTCTGATGAGGAGATGTTCATCACGCCTTCCCTGATGGACACTAGAATCCTAAATAAGGTTCAAAATAGCTTGGGTCAATCCCTTTCAGCTCTTCCTAATTATGCTGTCGGTCAAGATCATCTTAATCGTTTCGTCCGAAAGAAGAAAATGAATAGCAAGGTTACTCGGAGGATGACTGAAATTTCTGGGAGCTCCTTGAGTACCCATACCCCGAGAACAACCTCCCCATACCTTCTACTAGCCAGATCCATTGGCTTAAATGGTCATGATGACTTGGATTTGACTTCTCGGCTAACTCTTCAAATTCCTCGCGTTTTCGATGGCCTTGGTATGCTCCGAACTTTGGTTTACCTATATCGTGTCTGTGCACCGCCCTCTTTGCGCAAAGATCAGAAGAAGCAGCTCCCGGAGGGGAGCTCAAAGGCCTTGAAATACTTCGACACCCTCTCTTTTGCTCCTCTAACCAGGGCCAGTGAGAAGAGGAACCAGATGACACTATGGAAGGATGATGAGGTCAAGGAGCTTCAAAGCCTCTTGGACCCTCTCTTGAGTTCACCTAACCGTCCCAAGACTTGTAATTCTCTGAAAGGTGTTTCTGGGCAGCTGCGGACCATCCATAAGAATATCGAGCAGGATTTGGAGTTTCTCTTGGACGATCTGGAGGAAGCCCATGATGATCTCAAGAAATTTCGGGATAGGTATCAGTAGTCTTTTTTATGGCCTTCGACAATAATCATGAATAGCAATGTTTAATTTCTTGTGGGAGGGTGTGTTTTTGGAAGCATTAGAGTAGAGGCGCTTTATTTTTCACACATTTACCCGCTTTTTGTCTGTGAATCGTCCCATTGTTGTTAGCTGATGGGTATTTACTTGGACTGTGGGCTCTTCACTTTATTTCATGTACTATTGTATCGTAATCGACTGTGACCTTTTTTTCTCCAGCGAGGCAGGTAAGCATCATCATCCAAACACCGTATCCACTCCTCTCATGTGTCTCCATCCTGACCATAATGGCAGTATGCACATATGCATATTTTTAGCCCTGCACTTTTATCTTTCCCTTTTAGCTCTACCTCGTGTCAACACCAATGTAGTGCAGTCATCGGCGTTGTCCCCCATCCATTTCAAGAGATAATGAGCCTGGTTTCTAGTCAGTGTCCATTTAGATGAAGCCGATTGTCGGTGCTATTCGGGTTATTCGGCTTAGCCAGTAAGGCCCTAGCCCACATGGATGGCGTAACACGTTTTTTTGACCCCCTCCTGCGCCACTGTACAACGCATGGCATTCCTATAAAGACGCCATTCAGCCTACCCTTCTCCCCTCCATGCTCAACCCTTTTTCTCATCCTCTTCCCATCCACTGTACCTTGCCTCTTTCCGAGCTCCTTCATCCTCCCTCCCTCTAAGTCACCTACAAGACGTGGCACGACACCATACATACGACACAAGATATACAGCCTAGTACATCCTTGGCTTAGATTGACTCTCCCATACATCATATCCCCTCTTTTCAGATTGCAACGACATTTTCTTCATCCTCCTACGGGATGCACGCTTTGAACACTTTCTCCCTCTTGTGGGCCCTTCTCCTCTTCTGCAACTTTACATCTTCTTATGCCGCTCCAAGCCATCCCCCACCTCAGGCAGAGTTAGCCAAGGTCAGGTATCCCCTACTTTATCAATTGGCAACAAAACCCAAAGTGAGCCATGTTTGCCCACCCGCTCCACGGCTTAGGCCAGTGGTAGTTACTGTTACGGGTGATATCCCGTACGATTGTCTCCACGACCCCTCATTGCTTAATCAAGCAACCCAGCGTCATAAGAGCCAATCCTCCCAGCCTGGCCATTCAAAATATTCTCATCCCTCAAAGGTTAATGGTCATCCCCGATCTCCTACATCAGGAAGCGATGACCATCGACGACTCACTCGTCGTAGCGTTTATCTACCTACTGATGATCGCACCCATTCTTTCGAGACCCTCATTAAAGAAGAGGGCTCGGATAGCGGCCGTAGTGTTGTGTCTACTGGTCATCTTTTAGTGAAAAAAGTACCCGATGTTACTCTAAAAAAACTCCCCCCCACCCCGGCAAAAGACACAACTAAGAACACTTCCCTCCGTACTGCAACTCCATCCACGACAAAATCTTCAGAAACGAGGGCCTTACTTCTTCCCAAGGATATGAAGGAATTTTATCGGCTCAGCGCCTTGGCACATAAGCCTATTAAGGCCTCCATGGTCCAATCTTCCAAGGAAATCAAAGGCCACGCTTCCTCTACGGACGAAAATTATCTAAAGTGGAAAGATGTGACGAGTAGGATCCTGGATGAGTTCAATAGCGACCTAAATCACCTACCCAAACTTTTACACACGATGCTCAGTCATCCTCTGTGGACGCTAACACGCGTTGACGGGGTAAAGTATCAGAACGCATTTGATGCCTACACCAGCCATCTGAAAAGGGCGCAAGATCGTCTGGGTAAGTCCATTCCAGGGCTTTATTTCTATGCATCCGCTCGGTGGCTATTGCAGAAGCAAGTTAATGAGCGGAAAATGGATGAACAGATGCAGAAGATGGTTAGGGAGGTGATCATAGATCTCGACAAGACTCCTCTCTCCCAACCTCCATCCCTCTTTCTTGGAAAAGCGATCCTTCCAAGTAAGCAATGGAGACTGGATACGACATCTCGTCTCGCTCTTCAGATCCCTCGCCTCTACCATGATTTTGGAATGGTCAAGGTTCTCCTTGGTCTTTATCAGATATGTGTGACCCCCCCTCTGCTCCGAGAGCGGAAGGCTCTCCTTCCTAAGGAGATCGACGTGACTTTGGGACATTTTCAAATCCTTGCTCTCCCCCCCTTAAGCCCTCCATCCCGATATATTTCCCACACAGAGCAGGAAGGATGGGAGCGGAGAAAGATCAAGAAGGTTCAAGAGGCCCTAAAGGCTTTTCTGAGCCATCCCAAGGACACCGACATTTACTCCGTCCTAGAGGGCTTGGCTGATGATTTGAGCGCCATTCGGGATCATGTCAATAGAGACGTAAGCATCTTCCTCGAGGACCTTCGGGGGGCTTATAATGACCTCGGGAGGATTTATACGGGTCAGCAGTAAGCCCCCTAGTATCGGTCTAGCTCGATGCTCATCGTGATTGACTGGCAACGTGGAGAGATTCTTCTAGAGCAATGAATGCCACCTTCCTCTTTTTCATTTGCTTCAACCGTGTGCTACAAGAGGGGCCAACGGTACACACCCGGTCTGACAATGAAAGCGTTCCGGATCATTTCTACTTGTAGAATATACAAAGATGTAAACTCAGCCTCAGTATACTCGCCTTTCAAATAGGGTTCGAAAGATATAATATTAACAACCTTGAAAGCAATGGCCTTGATTGATGCAGTATGCTCCCATTAAGCAGAAAAAGTAATCGTAAGGGCTTAAATGCCTTTAATACCTGTAAAGCCACGGTTCTAATGAATTCTGGATTACGTTTAATACTACATAAGCAACTTGAAGAAGACCGAAGATTCACATTTTGTCATACCTTCAATTTTCCCCAAGTATATGCTGCACAAGCACATTATATCAGTGTGGATTGATATCACTAAAAGAGCCCTCCTCAGTCGCATCGATCAGAGTAATTTTTATTTTATTGTCGTCATCCCGAGTAAAGATGTGAAATGAAAACGGCCTTGTGCGTCGCGGGCCTGTACTTTTGACATCTACCGTATCCTTCTCGGTACTTTGCTTCCTGAAGGGAGTAAGAAGGGGGTGGGGGGAAAGGACCGATTAGCCTTGTTCTGTGTTGCATCCTTTCGTCTAATGCTGGTAAGGCTGCTACTCGTCCTCGTCCCCTCTCCCTCTGCTAGTGTTCTCTTGTAGTATATATCCGATCCCAAGCACAGATATCATAACATTCATCTCGACCGGAGTTAACCTTGGGCCACTCACAGAGTTGCATCCCTTGGCCCATCAAATGCTCACACTACTGCACGTTTAGGGACAGATGGTGCCAGGAAAGCTCCCAAGACACAGGGTGTCTTGAGGCTCCGCTGCTCCCTCTCCTCCCTCCTCTCCCTCTTCTGACCTCCTGACTGTCGGCCACCTGGGGTGGCGGAGATGATAATAATTCCCATGGCCTTCGCCTACGTCGTAAGGACGCGCATTTTTAAGCCAGCTCCCACTCCAAGAACCCCATTTACCACTTGATAAATTGGTAGGGGAGAGGCAGCTGATACCTTGACCCCCTTCCAGCACCAGCATGTATACATTTAGGAAGGAGACTCTGTTCCATCGGATGATACCTTCATCCCGCTCCCCCGCCCCTTTTTATCTGCCGCCGGGTATTCGATGAGACAGCGTCAGATAGTCCACCTTCATGGGACCGAAATGCCCAACTGAGGAGGAAGGACTATGCACCCGTTTCCCAGACCTTTTCCTCTCAACTGCCTCCCTCTGTCAAGTATATTAGCTGGACTTTATCCTCAAGATCCTTCGGACCCTAGATTCCTTTATCCCATCTCACCTCACTTCGACTCACCTTATCCCACCCCATTCTACCTTACCATCTCCCTGTTCCTTTCCTCTCCTGACCTATACCTTAACTACCAGTCTACCCTAAACCATCCCCCTACGCGCTCCCATCACTCTTTAATAATACCATTGGAGCCAAATTCTTACCAATGCACTTCTCTACCACCCTTCTTTCCCTAGCCCTGGCCATCATGGCGCCGATGAGCAGTCATGGAGTCTCTGTTACTCAATGGTCCCGTGGGGAATTTGGAGACACCTGGGGCGTACGGGGTTGGATGGTTAATGGTAAATCAGCCTGCTACCCCGGAAATGTGATCAGTATGAGGGGCCACGACACCGGATACGTGACCTACTGTCGGGACTGCACGACCTCCAAGGTCTCGGATCTCGAGGTCATTGGCGGGCACTGGGCCACCCAGGATACGAGCGATCCTCCCCAATGGACCGTAGTGTCCGGGGGAAGCGCGTACCCAGGGAAAGTGGGGTTCCTGAACAAGGCGACTAAGCGGTTCCTCGGTCGGTGTACCAGCGCGTCGTGCCGATCAGCGGCCAATGACACCAAGCTTCAGCCGGTCGTGGTGTATGAAAAGGCACTGTCGGCCAATAATGTCTGGGAGTGCGTGTCCCTCCAAGTGAACACCACGATCAATGATGCAGGCGTCACCTTTGCTCTTTTGGGCGGGGACGGTATCTATCTGGCCCACTCGGACCAGGACGTGGTGCCCGCGACCGATAAGTCTGGGTACCAATTGGGCCTTCTCAATGCCAACGAGAACGCCACCGCCATCGATTCCCGTATTGCCTTTACCCCTAAGATCATCAGTGATGTGAATGAATGATCCCGGGACCACAAGGATGATCGGGGATGCGAATGGATGATCCGGTGGCCACTGACATCATTTTTCTCTTGTCGTCTTTCCGCGAAGAGCGATGTCCGCTGTAGCTCTTGAGAATAAACCTGGTTCTCTCCAACCACACTGTATTACTATCCATTTTAGAAAGAGAAGAGAGTGAGAGGATGGTGAGCGAGAGATGGGCAAGCAGAATGGCCTTCGTTATCATACAATACTCTAAACATGCCTTACACTAGCATAGGCTTGACTCCATTACCCTGGCCTTGAAGATCTCCAGTACGTTGACCACAGAGTTGGATGTGGCAAATGGTAGGCAACAACAATAGGGCTCACTTGAGGTAGTCTCTTGCCAGGATCCCAACTCGATACTCTTCTTTCTTCAACCTGTCCTTCTTTCATACGTACCCTTCCTTAGGACAATGCTCCACTTTCCTGGCGCTTTTCGCCTTTCGGTCACAGCAGTTAGCACGACCGAGGCGACCTTGTCGTGGGATCCCCGTGATGTGGAGACTTTCACTGCTCTCTCTGCGCCCTCTCCCCCGAATGGACGGGGAGGCAAGGCTCCAGAGAGAGCAGTCTTGGTGGATGGGAAGGCTTGGCCCCATACGACATGGAGAAATGGCTCCTCTCCCCAGGGAAGAGGAAAGGGGGAAGAGACACGGTCGATGGTCAACTTTGCCAGACTGAACCCAGGTACGAATTACTCGGTGATCTTGCAGATTGGATCCTTCCAGAGTGTAGGGGTATCAATACGTACGATGCAGCCCGATACGCCCCCCTCTGTCCCCATTTCCAGTAGCCTCGCTGGCCCAGTCAGATCGGGTCGACAGGCCCCAAAAATGCGGTCGGCTGGGGTGCAAACCGAAGGATCGGACGAGGAAGTGATGTCAGCCTTACTGGATCCCACGGGAAAGAAGGTGGATAGAGTCAAGGAACGAGTGTTAACTAGTATCCGGGACATTGAAACCCTTGAACTAGCCTTGGAACGAGAAAAGACCGAAGGGATCCGGGAGTTGGCGCAACTGCAGACGGAGGTGGAGGGGCTCCGAGAGGCCAGTCAAAAGGTGGATAACCGCAGCGCACGACGAACCGAAGACAGGATCACGGCGTTGCATGGACAGGTGAAGGCTCTTACCACCCGTCGACAAGTGCAGGAGAGGGAGATGAGACGGTTACGGGAGGAAAGACTTCGATTGGAACGGAAGGAAGCAGAGTTACGGGCTCAGGTGGAGAGGCTGAAGGCGCAAGCCAAGGCCAAGGAGGCGGCCGAGACGGAGAGACGGGCCCGGGTGAAAGCAGTACGGCAGCGCGAGGCCGATCGGATCGAGGAGGAGCGAGAGGAGGCAGAAAAGCGGCTGGAGGCCCTCTCCCATGAGGTCTCTGTGCTTGCTAAGGCTCTGGATGAAGGGAAATTCCAGGAGAAAATCGTGGAGCTGGAGGATAGGCGATCCAAGGCATACGAGCGGCGGGATGAGATCCAAAGGGAGAGGGCAGAGCTCTCTGCCTCTATTCAACCACGGACCGAGGAAGAGATGGCCGAGGCTATCCGACTTTTGGAGCGACGGGTGGATGAGAAGCGGCGTTTTGCCGAAGGGGAGATAGCCTTTGTGGAGCGGTTATGGGAGGAGGTTCAGAAGGCGGATGGGGGATTAATGGACGGCGAGAGGCCCATGGATGATGAGAAGTCTATGGAGGGTGAGGAGTCCATGGAGGATGGAGGAAAAGATGAGGCAAGGTGAGGAGGGAGGTTCATTTTATAGAGGCGCATCGCCCCTTGAGTGGCCGAGGCGCGCACATGGATCAGGGGCGTGTGTAGGCTGAATGTATGCAACGTGTATAAGCTTTCTTTAAATCTCGTCCGACGCGACGCGTCTCCATACGAAGATGGATGGTGGTGATGTGGTTGCTCTGCACTTGAGCAGCGGTGAATACACCTCAACAAGTACAAAAAGGTGTGGGGGGAGAAGGATCCGCCCCACGCCCATAGATCCTGAGGCTCTTTCCTTCCCCCGCCTCCCTCCACCCATCTCAGCCACCCTCTAATGCTCCCAGAAAAAAGGAAAGGGAGATATGGAAACAAAGATCAAGGTACATTAGCGCTGGGTGTCGCGAACATTGACAATTTCCATGAGAGAGTCGGCCAAATTATCATCGTCAGTGGACTGGATCAGACTGGGAACCAAGGCCTTGGCCTCATCCGTATGCTTGCAGCATAGATTGAGCAGCTGCGCCCTCTCAAACTCACTGATCCCCAGGCCCTGCATGGAGAGTTTTGCACCGTGGATGGCGTTTTCGTTCTTAAAGATGGCAAACTTTTCAGTGTGGTTGAGGGTCTTGAGGAAGACCTCGGTCAGAGGTTCACCCTTGGAGGCTTTGCTATCTCTCTCCCTGTTGAGTAGTTCACGAAGCTCCGAGACTGAGAGACACGGGGCCGTTTGGAAATCTAGAGTAAAAGGACAGTGAGAAGGGAGAGGGTCCAGGGACAAAGCTCCTCCGTCTCCATACCTTCTCCTAGGCTCAGAGTACTGGCATCGGGATCATCCTTGGCTGGGCCAGCGCGCCTCTTTGGGGGGTTGATGGGGTTGGAGAAGGCGGACATGTCAGGGAAAGGAGATGGGAAGAGGGACGCTTGGAAGGAAGGACTCTGTAGAGATGCTGATGATTAGCAACAAGGGCACAAAGGCAATGTGAGTGTGACTCTAGCAACAGGTCCGAACCCTATGGACGACCTGGGTTACTCCTTGGTGTCCGAGTGTGGTTCATATGGGATTGTATCGCAGCAAGAGGGGGTGGCAGCACAGCCTTGGAACTCTTACAATACGTCTTTTTGGGACCACTACTGCTACTACTGCTGCTGCTACTACTGCTGCTGCTACTATTGCTATTACTGCTATTACTGCTACTACTACTACGATTCTCTCCTCACGATTCATCTGTTCATTTTCTTGAAAGATGTCTCCCTTTCAGGGCTTATCCTACATCTTTCTCGAGGTTCAAATCGGCTGTATCATCATCCCTTGCAATCGGGGAGGAGGGGGCAAGGCATCACGCATTTCCCCCTTTCCTCACCCCATCCACCTAGGTCATCATCTACAAGGTAGGGTTGTGATTCATGTGTGCACAGATGCATCAAGCGAGTTGATGAAGGAATGTGCGACACATTCCAGGATCCTCTTGCCTCGCCCATGAGGTCATGGTCTTTCTAGCGGGTTACGTGTGCCCACACTCTCCTGCTCCCATCCTCTCCTTAGCTCATGGGATCATCTTCATTACTCAGATCCACGAGGACGGCTTTGTACATGGACGGCGGGGAGTTGAATGTCATCCTCGGGGGCTGGCCATAGCTGCTCCAGCTTATCGCTGACGTAGAGTCCAATGAGACCCGTGGTAAATCCGACTGATTGATGAGGGAGGAGAGGATGAGCATAAGGATAGTCAAGTTGTCCGTTGGGTCACGGGCCATGTTCAGGATAAGCACCCCGTCCCTCCCACTCACCCAGCCCAAGGGTCAGTCGAAAGCGCGGGGTCATACTGGTGTAGGACTGCCAAAGAGTCTTGTTGGACATGTCAAGGTAAGTGGGGAGGATGAGACAGCACCCGAGCTCTTGCAACGGATGAGGATGAGGATGAGGAGGGAGAGGAGGGCTGAATGGGCTGAACGATCTTTCGGATCGTGGCCGTGGTCATGGTCAAGCCCACACACACACATTCTCTCTCCCTAGTCGACCTGACCATTGTACCCTTGGTTGTAGGACATAATTAACGCACACACTCCTGCCTCTGACCTGGTCAGAAACTTGACCACGTCTATCTATAAGCTTTCTACCCTGCCCCCATTCCACAGCATAGGGAAAGCACACGGTCATGGTGGGTAGTGCTACTTGATGTGTGACCCCACTGCCACCTTTCCCCTATTTTTTCCTGCATCTTGCCGAGCATTGCTTTCTCAATCCCTTGACCACCTCCTCACTGGTCGTATCAGCAACAACTAGAGTAGCTGCAGTAGTAGCATGACCAAGCTACCCATGTCATTGACCCCCCACACACACGCACACACACATGCACACACATGCACATGTAAAGATAACACAGCTCCCCACCCAAAAAAAAAAGTCTGCAAACCTGCCCCTTTTTTTCGTTTTTCATCAATTCAATCTCCGTCCGACGTCTACCCGCCCAGCAGCCCTGTCCCAATATAGCTATAGCTAGTCGTTTCAAAGAGGAGACGGTGTGGCGGAGGGGCCAAAGTCCCTCTAGCATCCCGACTACGACGGCTCATCAGGTCTTACCTCACCCCACTGAATGGCCATTCCTCCCTCCCCCGTAAACGGTCAACGCATGTGCGTATGTCTGGGCCTGTCATGAGTGCTGTCCTTAAGCCGGGGACTCAACAACACACCCACTGCTGGGAGAGGGACGGAGTGAATGAGAAGGAGCCCTTGACAGCCCCTACCTTTTTCATCACCACCATCCACCTCCGCCATTTCCCTACCCCCCCGGTCTCCCTTCCCTCTTGACCATCCCCCGTCGGTATCCATCGTCGTCCCCCCCCCCGTCTCATCTTTGACTTTTTGCTACCTTCCCCTGCTTCTCTCTACTCACGTCCCTTTACTGCGTTTACCCCCCCCATCCCTGGACCCACGCACACACCCTTACGCTTCCTAGTCCTTACTTTACGACTCACCTGACGTTACGCTTGGCCCGTTCCTTGATCTCGGCCCCTTGACCTTATTTAAACCCTCTTGACTGGTGGTCCGTTCCCCCATTGATCCTTGTCCCACCTCACCCTTCATATTGCCCTGGCCCATCCTTCCTCGTCATTCTCGCCCACAGTTCACCCACCTTCCTCCTCTCCACCTACCCAGCCCCCCAGTCGTCCTTCCATACCCGCATATACACACACACAACACCTACCATGCAGCTCTCCACCCTTCTCGTCACCCTCCTGAGTGCCTCCGTCGCCACGGCAAAAACCATCACCGTCCCCTTCAACGCCGGCACCGGTGAATGTGCCCCTAGCCCTTCGACCCGCGTGTCCTTCAACCTCACCATCACGTCCCCTGGCCCCGTGGCCGCCATCTCCGGGGCCTATGTCGTCGATCCTGAGGTGTACAACAACCTCACCCGCACTCTGCCTCTGGGCTCCTCCTTCCCCCCCTTCCCCTTCCTCTCCTCCTTCTCCTGCGAGGGCTCCCCCACCGTTCGGGAGTGCCATGTGAACAAGGGCGCTTCGGTCCTCTTCTCCCAGGAACCCGTGAAAAAGTGCCTTCTCCTCCTCCCGGCTCCCAATGCCGTTCAGAATGTCACCGTGGACTATGATGCTCAGTGGGCCACCACCACTGCCGCCTCCTCCGCCCCCTCCACCCTGCCCTCCACCCTCCTTCCCCTGGCCCTATCTGCAGGCCTTGTTTTCGCACTCAACCACTAAACCGATCCCCTAAACTTCAGTACCATCCATCCCCTTCATTGGAATGACCCAGTGTCCACCATGACCCCTCGCGTACTTTTCCCTCCCTCCTTGTTGTCTGTGAGTGACGATGACAATCCTTTCCCCACTCCCAATACATAGTTCTCTCTCTCCCTCTCTCTCTATGATGACTTTATCAAAACTTGTCAAGGCCATCGCCTTCTATCGATCCTCATCAGCCCTTGAATTAAAAAAGAAAAGAAAGATATACCATGTATACGTCCTTACACGCCCCATTCACTGCCACATGGAGCAGCCAATCCTCTACCCTCCCCTTCATCATGCACTTCCCTTGACACGTTCGGCTCGGGAAAGCGTAAAGAGAATTCGAACCTCCTCAAGACTCTTTCCCTTGGTCTCGGGCATCCATCGATACACGGCCAAAAGGCCCAGGAAGGAGATGGCCCCGTAAAGCCAAAAGGTCCCGGCTGCCGTGATGAGTCGAGTAAGGGAAAGAAAGGTGATGCTAACCACTAGGTTTCCCGTCCAATTAACCCCAGTGGCCACTCCGGCCGCCCGACCTCGGATACTCCCGTCAAACATCTCACTCTGCACCAGCCAGGGCACATGCCCCAGCCCCAGGGCATAGCTGGCGACGTATAAAACCAACACAGACAGGGTCACCCACCCCCCCCGACTGGCCCATGCCCCGGAGCACATGTTCGTCAGGTCAGTGGGGATGGGGGAGGATGGAGTCGAGGTGGATCCCAAGGCAGGGTTGGCCCAGCACGATCCTCCCCTCAGGGCATCCCCTCCACCCCCGGGGGAAAAGAGACATCGGTCATCCCCGACACACGCTCCACACATCGCCCCATATCCGGCACAAGTCTCTTGGTACGGGGTCAGCCCGTGCATCAAGGCAAAGGATGCTCCAAGGAGGACGAGGGAAAGGGCCATGGCGCTCACCGTCCACAGGAGGATCCGGCGACGCCCAAGCCCAT
>KZ987800.1:0-22217 GCA_003614145.1 Piptocephalis cylindrospora
TTCTGGAGGCGGAGGAGCATGTAGGATGAGTAGTGGCTTGTCCGTTAAAGGTGATGGCCTTGGGGAAGCCCATAAACTTGAAGGGTCGACCATGGACTTGTTGGAAGAGGACATCATCATCGGTATGATAATGATCTGAGAGAAAGAAAACCCTTTCTTCATCGTACGCTGCAGGTGGAGAGGCTATGGCCGGGGAGGAGGGGGCCTGAAGGGTCTGGGCAATGTGAGCCTCATCCCCCTTGACGATCAAGGCCCCGTGAATGGTGTGAGAGTGGAAGCGGGTGTGGGCATGCCAAAAGTAACTTCCTGGATCCATAGTGTAAAAGTCATAGGTGTACTCCTGTCCCGGAGCAATGGCAGGTTGACTGACTCCGGGAACCCCATCGGCCCAGGGAGTGCCCATCTGACGGATACCATGCCAATGGATGGTGATACCGACGTCGGCTTCATTGAGCACGCGGACGATCAAACGATCACCAGCATGAGTGATGACGGGTGGACCAGGGAACGTACCATTGACTATGAGAGCCCGACCTTTAACGACGCAATCAGGGGAGATGTTGCCTCTGGCGATGGTGAGAGTTTTACGGATGATCCCTCCTTGGATGGTGCCTACGAAGAGGACGAGAAGTAGAGTGAAGAGTAGAAGAGGAGGGAGAGAAAAGGTGGGCATGTCGAGCAGATGAGGCCAAGGGTGATCTAATGGAATGGTAGAGGGTAGGAGTAAGGAAATTCGTAACACGGAAGGCCAACTGACAAAGTGAGGAGGAGGAATCGTTTGATGTGGGAGATCAGGTCTGATGGGTGTTGACAGCAAGAAAAAAGGGATTTCGACTGGAACAGGTCGTCACTTGCGAGATGAGGGGATCGGAGGACGTGTGAGTTGAGGACGGCGAAGCGAATTGACCCGAGGGGAGATGAGGGGCCGAATGCGAAAGTACCAGACTACACAGACACACGATGAGGAGAAAGTGAGGAGATCTGGGGAGCGGGAGCAAAGAGAGATTGGAAGCGAATGAGGAAGGGGAAGATTGCAAAAGAAGCGGGAAGGAAGGAAAGAGGGGGAAATGAACAGGCTTCGTTTCGGGTCCAAACGGAGGTCCCAGCCTTGTCCTCCACAAGGTTATGATAGTAGCTGTTCTCCCTGTGGAGCGTTGTCGGAGTAGATATTCCTTGAAGGGAGATAATGGCTCAAGGTGTTCAAGCTCCGCCAATATGATAAATGCATCGGTGAAAGCCTGATAAAACGGGTCCCTATTAAAACCAGGACCAATATCAGTATGTCGCAAATTTGAGAAGATCACAGTCCTCACTTTTTCCTAAAGGTCTTCACGGGTCAATCTCAAAAAGGTTCAGAAATTTTCCTCACAATATCGTCGCTTCCTCTATGGATCTTCTGAGCGTGAATTCGGATTGTCTATGGTGCCCAGACATCGAGGAAGACCCGGCTTATCGCTTTGCCTATTGTTCTCCAGTGGTGAGCTTATGGATGAGGGTATGGGAAGCTTTCCAAGGCTCATCTACAATCAGGATGGAAGAAGCACTGTATCAGCTTCAGGGTCTGCAAGGGTTCAGGGGGCATGAACGAATACTTTCTCTATGGATGTGCCCTTTGGACAATCCATATAGCGCACACGAGGCTCATCTTCTTCCCGGATCAATCATCCGGCCTCATCCATACGTGGCATTCACTAGTACATCGACGCCTGGAGGCCAAGGCTAGGATAGCGCGCCTTCGAGGATCGGAACCAAGGTTCCGGTTCCGTTGGGCGGTGTTGATCCGCTGGACTACTAGACTGAGCTGCCACCCAGTCTGGGTTCAGCTGAATCTCTGAAAATGTGCTATTTGGGTGCGCGTGATTTTGGTGTTTTTTATGTCTCTATGATGACGAGTAACCGCCGCATTCCCCTCAGTCCGTGACAAGAGCGTGAATTCGCGTGATCTTTTGGGTGCATTTTCCCCATGAGACAATACATTTTTCAACAATAATGAGTAGTCGCCTACTGGTAATACATCATATTATTTCCCAATACATTTCGCTGTTTATTACTACTAATACATCATACTTTCTCTCCCTCCATGGATCTTCCGAGTAAACCCGTTGGGTACCACATTGCCATTGGGCCCTCCCTCTGAAATTTGCCACAAAAGTGAGAGTGGCCCCCATCAAAGATGGGGTTCAAACCCGATTTGGGCTGAGTATGGGGCTGAATATTTCACTTCCGACACTTGGCCATTGGTCAAGGCCTCAAGTCAATGCTGTATCCCTGCGGCGGAGCGTGAAATATGTTTTTTTCATGGAGAGGTTCGCTTCAGGGTCATCCTTGGAGGATAACAAGGAGGATGGGTGAGCCGAGGGATAGGAAAAGTAGAGGACTGGGGGTCGGTGGAGGACAGTCTTCTCATAGCAAGGGCCGCCAGATATATCATTCTTCCATGCCGGGAAGTAAGGATGAGAAATCGAGGACGTAGCAGCCTAAGTCAAACTCGGAAGCGTGTAGCTGGAAGGACCACTGGGAGAAGGGAGAACGATGAACGTGGGATAAAGCACATGGTTGTGAATGGGATGAGGTGGCAAGGAGAAATGAGCTTGGATTTTGGGGTTGGGGTTGGGGTTGGAGTTTGGGAAACGGATCAAGGAAACGGAGACATGGTCGGTCAAAGGAGCACAGGGAACCAGAAAGGTGGAGTACACCATAGTATTGACAAAGATAAAGTGTGGATCGATACACAGGAAACTCTGACAAAGAAGAAAAGGAAGGATTGATATATAAAGAAAAGCCTAGATCCGTCTTGCTACTCTCCCATCCACTTGAGGTTTTTTCCCGGCTTCGCTCCACTTTCTCTTTCTACGCCTCCTTCCACTCTTCTTCACCCTCTCTAACGACCTGTCCATCCTACCTCATCCTCCTTAACGATCTTCTCATGTCCTTGTGTACCTTTCTCCCATTCCTTCTCTTCCTACTCTCCTGGATCTGCCTTCAAGCGCACGTCTCAGCTGCAGCCCTGCCCCCCTCTCCCAACAGCCTCAAGAATCCCGAGGCTCACCAGACATCAAATCATACTACCTTGGTCTCCACCAGTTACCTCCTCTCCCCCGTGCCACCCAGCCCTGTATACTCTCAGGTTCAGGCCTTTCAGAGTAACAACACGAATGCCACCATATCGGATGGGACGGCCTTTCGACCCGTTATCCTCCATGGAAACGGCACCCAGATCATCTCCGCTCCTGGTGCTCAGGGACTCTCCAGCACCTCGGAGGCAAGCGGTATCCCCTTCCATTACACTCGTACATTTGCCATCCCTCCAAAGTACTTTGGTCTTTGGGGCTCTCCAGAGTGGCATCTCTTTGTGGAGGAGCCTAGTCTTCTCTTTTCCGATCCTACCCTATCAGTCACCCACAGTCCCTTCTCCTCCCTGCCCACCTCCATCTCCCCCCATGCCTTTAAGCTGATCAAGGTCAAGGAGGATAGTCGACTCCCCTATGACACCTACTTTTTTGGCCATGATCGATCCGATGGTCGTGTCCTGTGCCTTACCCAAGGATGGCTCTGGACAGGCCTTCGATTTCGTCCTTGTTCCCCCGCGACGAGTCTTCGAGTACGAGGGGTGGAGCGAAACGAGGCCACAGGCGTCACGCGCATGGTCTTCTTGGACAGTTCTGGCGTGCTTGGAACCGAAAGATGCCTCAAAATCCGGACCATACTGGGCCCAAAGGCTCACCTTGAATCCTGTCAGGATGGGGATCCCAAGGAGTTCCTCTCCATTACCGACCCGTCCAATGGAGCCGTCATCGACCTTGCCTCTCTGAATATGACCATGGTGGGCTCGGAGTTCCCTGCTTGAAGCTCTCCTGTATTTATCTTCCTACCATGGGTGATGTGATCCATTGCTTTTTGTTATGGGAAAGCATTTCCTTTTTTTTCTTCATATCTCATTCTCTTTCATACCTTTTCACAAATTTATCCTGTCATTACTTTGGTTTTCGTCTCTATTTTCCAGTCTATTCTTAGGGGAAGGGGGGATTCATCTGACCTCGTCAGTGGGAGCACGTTTCTGGACTGTTACACGCAGTGCGGGATGACCTACTGTAGCCATCGTTGTTCAGTACGACTGCTTGCCGCTCTATGCCACGGAAACACGAGGAGAGAGCTTTCTCTCGGTTAGTCTTTCCCCAATTCTACAGGCTGGATCAGCATTATCAACCCTTCCTGATCAATCCTTTCCCACCAGCAATAAGTAGCCCCCCGCCACTTGTTCACATCATTGTCCATCTCTAGGAACAGCATTCACCTCTTGATCAGGTCGTGGCAGATCATCAAAAGTGGCATCCTGTCATAGGCCTATGTTCGACTCGTACTCATCCAGACTGCAGATACTTTCTCATGGGCATTTGAGCAGCCCAATCCCCCATAGCAACTGGCACCCACACGGCATTTACATTCACGTGGGTTTACCCCGCATTCCGTCTCGTCTCCGCTCATAATAGCACTTCTCCTTCCGTAATGCTTTTATTGGTGCAGGTAGGATGAGTGCGGGGTAGGCGGAGTCTCTGTGACTGGTAAGATCTGCAGCGGAGGCAGGGCGGGAAAGACGGGAAAGGTCGGATCATCAGCAGCAACGAAAAGGGAAGATGAGTCTGAAAGGGAAAAAGGAGAGGCGGGGTCTGAAAGGAGAGGATGGAAAGTGAGGCCTGAAAGTGACAAGGGCAGACAAAGCCTGGAGTAGCGGAAGGAACGGAGCATGAACATCCCGGAAGGAGAGAGCCCTCCTCCTTGTCAGTATTCATGGCTCTGAAGGGCGGAAAGGCTCAGAGAAACCGCATCAGATATATAAAGACTCTGTTCATAGCCCATACCTGCCCTCCTTCCGTACATCCCCCTACCGTCCTCCTGGCTTCCATCACCATCTGCCTCTCCATTGACCAACCATCACGTTTGACGCCTTACCCCATTTACTCGTTACGCCTTTCATCCCCACTCCTTCCAACGATATGTCACCTCCCTCCACCCTTGTCCCTCCCCTGACCTCCGCCGCTTCCTGGATGGTAGATCCCATGTACGCCACCGTCCTAAAGGTCACCCCCAAGGGTGAATCATACAAGTATTCCATAGTTTCTAAAGCGGAAGGTCCCATTGTTCCACCCACCTACTCCGTTGAGGACCCTAAAGCTAAGGACTATGAGATCCTGGCCGCCACTCTTCAAGCCTACCTAGGTAATGCATATGCACAGGGGCTTTTGGCCCCTGAGAGCTCCAAAAATACTCCGGTACATGCCCTGCCCAAGGATCAAAATTCGCAGTTCCTCGAACTACTCAAAGAGACCCGTCGCTCCTGCATTGCCGTAAATTCGGTCATGCATGGCCAGCACTACGGATCAAGTTACAGTCGTGGGTACAACGGACCCAAATTCAGAGAGCCCATTCATCCCGAGGTTGTTCCGACTTCGAATATCCTACATGTGGATCACCTCATTATGCCCCAAATCTGTAATAGGCTCATTATGTATGCTGATCCCGCTCCATGGATGATCGCTTATGGAACCAAGCTTGCTGGGGACTACCTTGCTACACTTATTAAAAAGTCTTCTGAAGACAAAAATCTAAAGGAAGCTCCGAAGTACATGAAGAGGCGTCCCAAGGATATAGTGAAAGCTCTTCACTGGTCCAACTCAAAGTTCCTTACCATCCTGATTCGTGATTACAAGAAGGGAAAGATCTCTGGTCCTATCACTCGTGAGGTAGCCCAAGAACTTCTTCTTGCTCCTCGTCATGCTCTTCTCAAAAAGGAAAAGGAATCCACCGCGGTCTTGAGTGCACATGACGCCCTGATCACATCTTTCTTTCCCATCGGGTCCAATTGAAATGACCATTTTTTCAGTATACATCTTGACCTAAATATAAATCACATTTTTCCCAATTCAATTGTCATTCTTATGCAGTGTTGCTATGCTCTGTGATTCTTGCTGATGATCAAAGCAGCTGTCATCAGAGAGTGACCTATGTTTGTATTCATCTTGTCTTTGTCAATGGTCCTCCCAGCAAATCTCATCGACAATGTTGCTTCGGCACGATGGATCACCCTTTTCTCTTCCTTCACCCGGTGGTAGAGTGGCCCATTCAAATGAAAAGGTATAGGTAGAAATGTGAGAGCCTTGATCTCCTCATGCCTCTCTTTCTCTCACACTGCCTCGAAACGGCCCGCTTTAAAGCCGACCCGCCCCCATCCGTCCCTACTCACTTGTAATCTCCGCTCCTTACCCTATATCCAATGACGGGTCTGCTACAAGTCTCTCGGCACCAAAGCCCCTATTCCATCTCCGATTCACCGTGGATCAATAGGGATCGCGCGACAAGTCCGGTTGACACGTTCTTTTCCCTAGCTCTGGACGAGTCTATATTGGCCTATCCCTCTCCCCTCGCCTGTTCCCTTGGACGGCTCTCCTCACCTTCTTTCCCCCCTTTCTTTCTTCCCATCCTCCCTTCGTACTTTAAATCACCTCCTCTTCCTCTTCCTCTTCCTCTTCCCCTCGCCTATCCTCCTACCCATCCTTGTCTCCACTTGTCACCTATCAAGCTATCTACTTTGCCCCTTTCTCTTTAATCATCCTCGTAAATCCCCGTAATCGTCTTATTTCCCCATCTTGGATCCCTTCCATCCCGCTAAATGCGCTCTGCCTTTTCCTTGGCAATGCTCGTCCAGGCGACGATCCTTGCCCTGTCCCTGCTCATCAGCCCTTCCCTTGGGTACATGTCCTTTAAGGTTCGGAATAAAGTCATCACGGCCCACACCTATGACTTTTTCCAGGTCAAGTATGACTATTATGACCGTCCCAATGGGATCGTCGCGTTCATGAACCCCTCCAACACCGTCGCAGACCGGTGCTTCTTCCAGGAGGCCAAATACAATGATACCGTCGTTGCTCAGGGCGGGATCAAGAATGAATCGGGTGAGTTTTACGAGCACACTGTCATCCTCCTCAACCCCGCCGCGGGTGCGGCTGTCGGGTGTCTCACCATCACTCAAATGTCCATTGCGGCCGTCAAGTACGGGAAAAGCCTAGAAGCCGTCGGGTATCCCCCGGCCTCTACCCTCATCCTCGCTTCAAACTTTTACGGTGTCGGGTACCCAGGAGGTCCGCTCTCCGAGTTCTACCCTTCCAGCAATCCCAGGGTTTCTGATGGCCCCCCAGCCATGCCCACAGCCTTTATTAGCTATGAGGATTCCTTAAAACTCGTCGGTCTCGTCCAGAGATACATCCCTGCTGAGGTGTCTCAGGAACGGGGCCCTTGGAACGATGCCTTCCTCGATCAAGGCTACGTTGCCTACAACTGGGCCCTCTTTGCCTTTAATGTACTCATGTGCGTCTATGGTCTCTACCGCTTCGTGTCCCTCCTGCGGTTTGGATCCATCAAGGCCGATATCCGTACCTCGGTCTTTGTTCTCGGCGTCATCTCCACTATTGTTGGCGCTTGCACCTTCCCCATGATGGTCATGACCTTAAAGTACCGTGTCCTCATCCAGGTATCCAGCGCCATTCACAACATCTCCTTCTACCTCCTTCTCCTTCTGTGGTCTGGTGTCCTGTCACGCGTCCAGATCGACCGATCCTTTGCCCCCTTCCGGATCATGATCTACGGGGCCATTGCCTCAGCCATCGTCATGCTCATCATTGGTATTGCCCGTTATACTTCTCAGGGCGCCCCCTGGACCAATCGCGCCTTCCGAGTAGTTACATATCTAATCCCCTCGGTCGAGGCTTTGGCCGCCCTCCTTTTCCTCGCCTACTCGGTGCGCTTTGCTGTCCGGATGAATGAGTATAGTGTAACCCGCGATGTTCGTCGTGCTCTCTCCAGACTCACCAAGCTCTCTGTCATTGGCTTTGTCTCCTTTGTCATTCTGGCCGTAACCAACATCCTCAGCAATGATTGGGGCTCCTTGGGTAGTGTCACCACCACCATGGCCCTTTATATTTCTCAAAACATTGCCATGACTCTTCGGTCCGCCGGAATCATCTACATCCTCAACATCGCCATCCCCACCGATACCACCTCTGGGTCCTCTTCGGGCACCTCCTCAGGTAAAAAGGCTGGGTCTTCGGGATGGGTGGCCTTTTCTCGTGGCTGGCGTCGTGCTCTCTTCGGCACCACCTCCCAATCTTCTAGCTGCGACTCCACAGGGAATCGCCAGCATCACTTCAACAGCTCTTACAGCGGTGGAGAGTCCTGTGCTACCCCAAAGACGGGTCAGAGGAGCCACTGGCATTTGGAGTCCGGCTCAGTGGATTCTCAGGAGAAGAGTCACTTGACTCGATCCCAGGCCTGAGTCGATGATTAGGGAACATGAGTGTAGGTGTGTGTGTCATGAAATGCTGAGGATCCTTTCTGTTCACTTCCTTTCTCGGCAGGATGATACAGCTTGGTTTCAAGTGATCATACTAGCTCTAGTGGTTCGAGTAGTCTATATGCATAAGAACCAGGGGTGAGTGAGGATGAATGGAGTGTGGTGAATGAACTCTTGGAGATATCCGGGTGATTGTCTATCATGCTACGTGTTCGATCATCACTTCAGAGTTAACAGGACTTGGGAATGGACCCTGTAGACTTGAGACCTGTGGTCTGTACTCTCCACTATCCCCATGAAGAGGGCGGATACATTAGGAACGGGAAGGACACATAGAGTGTCAGTAGTTTCTCACACAATTAATCAAACAATGGACGGGAACTCGGTCTAGAGGGGATCGGGTCACTCAGCCAGCCTCGATCTTTCCATAGCCTCCCTTCCTTCCAATGTAGTCATTTTGGCGGCGTTTATCTTACAATGATATCAGCGAAAGAGTGTCGATCGGTTATAAGAAGACAAGATGAGATGCGTACTTTCCTCAAAGTATCCTTACTCCCCTTACAACGATCCTCTCCCCCTCTCCCCCTTCTCCTTCCTACTCTAACCATACATCCCAACACGATATCCGAACCAACGAAACGCACTTGGCTCCGTCGTCGTCAGTCAGCTCCTCAGGGAAATGAGCCCGTAGATGATCTTGCTGTACCAGGCTCTCCCTCCATGGCCATGTCCGAGCTCATGCCGTTGGCCGCGCAAAATTATGCTGTCAAGGAAGTGACTGCACGGTCCAATGTCATCCTGGGTCAAGGAGGGGCCATTATCGTGACTCGAAAATTTCAAAAAGATCAAGCTATAGTCAGTGGCTCCAAGCCTCCTCCGGCATGTCCCGCTAGGCTACTCACCCTTCCCCTCCTATCTTTTTTTCCACAGGGTTGGGAGAAGACCAGAATTTTTACCATTGCCGATGTGGATGGGGAGCAATTTGGAT
Source organism: Piptocephalis cylindrospora (assembly GCA_003614145.1). NCBI lineage: Eukaryota > Fungi > Zoopagomycota > Zoopagomycetes > Zoopagales > Piptocephalidaceae > Piptocephalis > Piptocephalis cylindrospora. Next base: position 9,333 of record KZ987800.1, read on the forward strand.
GGCTCATTGAGGATAATAATCCGTCATTTAATGTCGCCATGGGCCTTCAGCTTCTCAAAATCCATCGTCCCTTTAAGGCCCGTGTAGAGGGTATGGACGGTAATGTCGTACTTCGAGTAAGTGCTCTTTAAGGCTGCTGTCGTCGACTTAGGAAAAGGGTGGCTACTTACTCATAGAAACCCCTTCTCCTCTCCCTCTCAGATTATTCGGCCATTCACTTGGGTGAATAGTATCATATACGTGGATAACATGGAAGGGCAGAGGATAGGATCCGTTCAAAGCAAGTTTCATGCCTGGAAACGTTCCTATGACTTGTACATTGGGTAAGTTCACGACGCTCCCTACTGGATGAGGCAAGGTGCTTTGTCTCGCACTCACCCTAACCTTGGCCCCCTGAGCAGAAAGGACCGCTTCTCCAAGATTCGTGGAGGGGCCTTGGCATGGGATTTTTCCCTGCAGAATCGTGAGGGTCAATTGATCGGACATATTGGATGTTCCTTTCGTGGCATTACTCGAGAGGTATGTGCCATCTGGATTCTAAAATAAGTAGCATGTGTCATTTGTCATTGCATATCTTTCCCATCATGAAAGCTCATTCTAAGACCCACGAACCCTCTTATCTAGGCACTTATGGACACGGGAAGATACATCCTGGAGATGGAAAGTGTTCAAGACCCGGAAACTGCCCGTTTTTACCCCCTTACTATATCCGAGCGTGCCGGCATGCTAGCCACCGCAATTTGCATTGACTTTGAATATTTTTCCCTCAGTCTGGCTACTTATGGGTAAGTATTCTCCTAGTCTAGGGGGCAAATGACCTGTTTCGTGGTATGTGGGTGCGGTATCATGGGCCTGACCGTCAGTAGCTTGAAGATGCGATGGGCACAGAGTGAGATTCTATGCTCGTTGAAATGAAAGTGAGATGATTTTAAATCAACTTTGTCCTACTCTTCACGATTAGTGTGTGGGAAAAGGGTTTTAGTCATGGATACATAATGGAAACGACGCTTTTAAATACTTTAGATCAAGTAAAGTGGGTCTCTCTAACTAACTAGTTGCAATAGTCATCCCTTCCTCATCTCCATCGTCTTAGTAACCTTAGTGCATATCCCGGTCTCTTGTGATGATGAAGTCATTATATCTCATCCTAGTGGGATAAGCAAGAGGATCCGAACACACTACTTACGCTGAAGCTGGTATGCGCGATACCAGGGGCTAAGGCTTTCGACGCGTACCCTACCAGTTAGTTTTTACGGATACTACAGAAGCCTCTGGCTCACTCCAAGGGATTATAGCTGGGCCATCCAACTGTTAGGCGCTGGAAGGGGTCTAGAGTGTGCCGCCCTCCAACTGCTCGGCAAGATGCTGGGGGATATTGAGGGCAGCGCCATTGGGATCCTTAAACCTGACCTAGCGCAAGGAGAGGGTGACCAAAAGCCAGAGCGTTGTAGAGCTTGAATTTGGGGCCATTTGATGCCGTTCCAGGATCTAACAACACTACTGACACTATTGACACTACTGGGCTAGTTAGTTAGAAGACTCCAGCCCTTGGCCTCTACTACAGCTCCCGTCTCACATTCACAGTGAAATAATGTATATTGGCCCCATACTTTCTGCCAATCAACACATGATCTAAAGCAGCGATAACTGGCTGCTCAACTCCGCTGCTCACTTGGTCAGCGACCTCCATTCCAAAACAGGAATATAAGGATGTGCCCACTTTAGTGACCAATTAGGATGCGACCATCCAGTCGGCTAAATCCCTCTCCAGAGAGGAACCTATCACCACTACTATCAGCCTCTATTCTGACTAGATTGGGGGTTTTCATGGGAATTCCTCCTCCCTATTCACGTCAAGCCTACCGATATGAACAAAAGCTGCTGATGATCAGTTTATCTTTCGTATCTTCCTCTCTTTCCCCTCTCTCTTCCACATTGCTCAAAACCCTCTCCCTCTTGCCCGGTGCAACATCTCGCTTTCTTTCGCCCTCGTCGTGTCCTCATCGCCCTTCCTCCTCTTCCTTCCTAAATTCACTCAGCCGCCCGGAGCGTCTTCCCTCGCCCACTTCTCTTTTCCCCTTTCCCCTCTCTCTTCATTGGCCCTCGCGCTCATCAAATCATCCCTCGCCACCACCTCCTCCGCCTTTTTCCTTTCCACGCCCTGTCCCTTGCCCTAGAGCAATCACCCGCTCACATTTTTCTCACTCTCGCTTCTCCCGACATCCCTCCCCATATCTTCTCACCACCATGAGACCATCCATGCTTATCACATATGCCAGCATTCTAATCTTGGCCGCCCTACATGAAAGTTACAATGCAATGCCTAGTAAGTTTCGGACTGGCTTCCACGAGTTCCACATGCAGCTGCAATGAAATGTATCCGCAAGCATAGATTTAGACTTACAGATACACCTTTTCTATTTGATGTAGTTGGGGTCAATTCCCGTACGGCCCTATATGCATCTCCGATCGTATCATCGTCTTCCACCGTAAGGGTAAACAGTAAGTTGTGATGAAGAGGGTGGTTGCTCATCAAGCATCGTGGATGGGGGAAGAGAGAAAAAGAAATTCTCTCATATGGAATGGGTGACCCATCCCATCTATTGATGAGGGCATTACAGTCTGATCTGTTTGTGTAAACAGTCGTTTGGCTAAAGTCACTCATATCGACCTCCACTCAACCCATCCTACCATCTTGCATGTTGCTTCCAAAAAAAATCACTTTTTATATGACCTCACATAGCTGCAACGGTATGTCTCGAGTGTTTCTTTGCGCTTCGATGGCAATGGCGCAAATCGTCACTTTATAGCTCATGCGCCCCTTTCTTCTATCCCTTTTTTTAGAAACTCGGTAGTAATCCTTTAGGTATGTATAATTTGACGATCGGCTCATTCCCTTCCCCTCCTCGAATTTTTGTATTTATTATTACACGCTTCTCATTACTCTTCATCTATCACCAAACTCTTCTTACCCATTCTAGCCGCGCAAAAGGCTCTTCAGAAAGTTCAAGGGAGGAACAATGGTGGGGAAGCTCCACAGCCTGTCAAGGTAAACTACTATTTCAGGCCCTTTCTTAATGGATGGCCATGGAGTGTGAGCAATGCTCCTCCCCAAACAAGATGACCAATCTATATCCCTGTTGCATTGGGAGAACTCTTGTTTCTACTCATAGCATCTACACTCTGATGCATATGCTCACCATTCCTTCCTATCTGTATTGCCTCCATGAGTAGAAAGCTAAAGCGTCAATAACTCCTAACGAAAGATCAGCGGTTGCTTTAAATCAAAAGAAACCGGTGGCCTCTCTTAACGAAGAGCCCGCTCTCACCCCTAAGCAGCAGGTAAGGAGTATCCAGAAGACACAGGGCATGATGCAAAAACATTCTCTCTCAATCTTTGTCAAGTCCATGTGTGACACCTATTCTTCTCCTCGCTCACCATCCCTTCAATGGTGTATCTATTAGGCCGAGGTGAATCAGGTTCAAAGTGTAGGTTATCTATCCATTGGTTTTTGACGAACAGTTTCTTGCCCATCAACTCATTCAGTTTCCTCTCCTTTCCTCACTATTTCTTTTTTTCTTAGTCCTACAAAAACCTCGAAGGTATCCTTGAATCATTGCAGGTAAGTGCTGTATCATGGGGAAGGCCTTTTGCTTCTTGTTGCGCTTCTAATTCTCGTGAGGTTCGTTTCTCTTTATCATTAAATCTCTGTATCATCTGTTGGTGTTGGTTAGAGAGTCGATAAGCAAAGCGGCATGATAACAACCAAGAGCGGCGCCCAGATGCCGGTAAGCTTGTTTTTCTTTGAGGGAAAGGAAAAGTACATGCTATCCCCTCATCTCTCCTCCCACCCTTTTCTCATCATCTACACCAGGCCCTACAGGGAGATTCCTATGCTGTCACCGTGAGTTAGATGTAACTGGGAGTACTGGGATATTATACTCTGCCCCACTCTTTGCCATAGATAGCCTAGTGCTGAATCCTCTGCTAAAAATCCTTCCCATTTCTTGACTCCTAGAATTTCCGTCAGGTTTGGGATAATGTAGTATCCTTGCAGGAACGCGGTATTTACTCCAAGGTAGGCTTAAACTCTATCATCTTTTCTCCGCAGGGGCTTCTAAAGGATGTAGAGGCTTTTAGTGAATCAAAGATAGCCCCCGATCGGCTAGAGAAGGTATTACATGAATATTCAGATCGTCTAACGCGCCCTTTCTATTATTTTAGGAGCTTGACGGCGTTACTGCTCAGCTGGAGATGTTTCCTACCCGAATGTCCATGATCAAGGTATGAGGTTCATGGAGAGAAGTGTAGCTTTCACATTGAAATGAGAGTGAGGAAAGGATCTCTCTTATCATAGGGTCTTGAGAGCTTTTTACCTCCGTCATTCTATTGATCTCTTTTATTCTGAGCTTACTTAATTATCTCATAACGTGATAGTCTGGAAAGCCTGCAAATTCCCCTTCCTTGTCCAATACTGTTCGTGCAGATGAGGTAAGAGTGCAGCATTAAACTTCCCGAACCAATTGGCTGAGGAGGCATCTTGTCTATGTTAATGAGCTAGGTGGAGGTTGATCCACCTAGTTTACGATCCTTTACACACGTGACTTCTCTTTTTAACATATACACTTCTCATATCCCATTAGCTCCGCAAGCCTGAGTTCGTCAAGGGTGAGGTAAACCGACTTGAAATGGTAAATAGCTTTTCGTGGACGATATGCGGATGACCAAGATTGAGTAGACAAAGTTCAATGACTTACCTTACCTTGGGACATCATTAACTTGCGTAGGAAATGGATGATATGATCAATCGCGCCAAGTTCCAATTGGTAAGTCATGGACGGCATGCATCCTGGGCTTTTCGTTTCTTACAGTGGGTATATACTACTCGGGAATGATAATGATTACTGAGGACGCATCGTGGAGTGCTTTACTTTTAATGCCAAATTCTCATCACCCTCTTTTGGCTCACATCTCTTTAGGCCTTTCGTAGAGAATTTAGCGAGGTAAGTACCTTGTAGTGAAGGATGAAGTGTTACTACATTCATAACCCCTACTTGAAACCAATTTCTCCGGCTATGCCTTGGATGTGTAGGATTCCTCCAGCGATGTATATTTCTACAAATGGGTAAGTAAAAAATACTCCATGTATTATTGTCACTGAAAGCCTTTAACACCAGATTTCCTCCTTTTCTGATCCTAGCAAAACGATCTGGTGTTGAATGATGTCAAGCAACTCTCCAAGGTCTTTCCTGTCAAGACTGTCAGTATAATTTTTTCCTTTGATTTTTTGCGTAATTAGAGGCACTAAAAGGCGCCTGGAACCCTAAAGGCAACAAAATATGCATTGGTACTCGACTCACCCATCCTACCTGCCCTTTATATCCTCGGACTGCTTATCTCGTATCCCAATAGAGGTTCCAACAAGCTTATGAAGATAAGCTGCAGGCCTTTGACAATTGGCTTACCAATCCTACCGACGTCGGAGGCAAGGTGAAGCCCTTTCAAGCCCCTACCTTTGACCGTGCCAAGGTAGGTGCTGCCTATGATGGGTTGGGGTGTTCAATCATGTGAATGCCATAAAGTGCGCTGGCTCGAGATAGGATGGATTCTGTGTTTACAGGGGCCTTGCACAGAAATCCTAGCCCCTTACTAAATTTGTATGATACGGGCTAATTACTTTTCCTACAGGCTGAAACTGAACTGGACCAAATCCTTTCCAAGCCCTAGAAGCCTAGCTTTTTGTAAGTTTACGCTGATGCTCTGTAAATCTTTTGATGGTGATGTACTTTCGGCAATGGCCATGCCATACTTCCCCAGCGCTCAACAACACCCTCTGTTTTTGGTTCCCTTGGTGGTTTAAGGTTAGGTGGTTACCTACTCTGACCTATATAGGATAGGGTGGAGATAAAGCGCATGCGCTATCTATTTTGAATGCAGGATGATATCACTGTGATATCTATTGCCGCGAGCCCTTGCCTTTACGGGAGATTACAGTCAACACTTTTCTAGAACCGGGATGGCCTTTTCCTTCCTTTTCCCTAAGGATATTTTTGCTCTATGAAACTGAAATAGAACCATACTCGTGTTTCCTGAATGTACATCCTTCCCCATCTTGGCACCCATTTTTAGCCATTCTTTTCAGGTGGATCCTCAAATATTTACTCTAGAAAAATGCACCATTTCTGATCCTTCTATTACTTGATGAATGGTCTTGATTTGATGGAATAAAGTCGGTACAAATTGAATGGCTATCTAAAAGAATAGCATATTCTCGTGATGGTGTCCGGCGCTGTCAAACAGCACTACAAGCGTCGAATGCAATGATTGCCACTTTGAATCTGAGTACCTTAACCAACCAGCCATTTATTTGGTTAATACAGCTCTGTTGTGCACAGATACAATCGTATCGTCCTAAGTGAGTATTATGCTGATTTGAGATGAATTTGTGTAGCTGAAAAGCCCCTGATAAGATGCATATAGCCAACATTATTGAATTTCCCTTTAGGCGTTAGGCATAATACTGACTGTGGGGCCATCGACTCGATAGGAGCCAAGGTCCACTGGAATTTTCGTCTTCCTAATAATACACCAGAGTAGACATGTAAAAGGAGAAATAGGCAGGAGAGACCTTTATTCCACAGCCGTAACCTCTCTTCACACCAACACACACACCACCTATCCCAGAGTTTGGTATCAGTCTAGTACCGGTCTCCATAGGGGCGACCAAAGGTCATCACGCTGATAATCATTTACATTGATGGCGGGTATTTATGATTTTGACATATAGGGTGTTGCCAGTGACTCTGAATAGGGACGGATGATGGTGGGCAAGGGTACACGGAACGTCTCGGATTAGAGATACATAAAAGGGGAGAATGAGTGAAAGGGAAGGAATACGGCCTTAGCTGGGTGAACGCTGCTCTTCTTGACTCAATACACACATCAGAATAGTGCGATCCTATGGGTCCGAACATTGATTATAGTCTTACTGAGAGTATTTGATTCGCTAACTATTCACCTTGGACTCTCGTCTGGATTGGACTTGGGCCAGCCTTTCGACATTGGGCGCTTGGGGGTATATCTACTTTTTTCTTGGGTGTTGTTGAGCGCGTCTAAGGGGTGATACATCACGTTTTTCATCTAGACTGTATACCCTTCCTTCCTCTCTTCCCCAATCAAACTTTAGGGTCTGCTCCATTCCCACACCTTGACTAGATGAGTAAGCCTTGACTCCGCATTTAACATACCCTGAATGGGTGAATGGGCAGGCTGGATCATACTCAGCGCATACTTGGTTCACCTCGCCCTTTCTGCAATATTCGTCAGGATTAGATGTTCAGCTGGTGTCTCCGCCTGTTTTATGTCTCTCCAGCTGCTGCTACCGCAGGGTTTGGACCTAGCCAACCAGGTTGGGCGAGTCAATTCAAGCTATAATAATTACACTAAGGAGACCCAGAAGCGCCAAGCAACTGTTTGGCCCCATGTCATCTTGTAGAACATTACACCAGACTTTAAAGGAAAGGGATTCAGTTATATGCATTGCACCTCCAAGGTATGAAGTTCACTTCATTCTGCGTACGCATTGTTTCCCTTTTTAAAGGTAGTGTTAAGCATCTAAAGACAATGCATTCTATCAGACAGCAAGTTATGACTAGCCAATCACACTAATAGGTCACATGGGCTAGAGGTACCATCAGAGGTCACAGACGTGTATAATTTTCAACCGCTACGCGCTACTCTGCCTTCACACCTGTCAGTGTTTAACTCCGCTCGTATACGGGGCCACAATGTTACGGGAAATCAGATAGACTTTGATTTATCCCTTCTCATACTCTGAGTAAATGGGCGGACTTTGATTCCGTTTAGCAGTACTTATTCAACTCCGATGGTTCAAGGTGCGCTCGAGTAGCTCCACCGCACCATTCATTTATTCACACTGCTCGTTTGAGCATCCTCTCACCGCCATTCTATGAGTGGGAATATATGTCTATCATTTCTAGCTAGCGTATAAAGGCTGTAGTACCACTCCAACCGACTACTTTCTATCCCTTTTTCTCTCCTTCTCCCCTTTTCTCCCTTCTCCCCTCTTCTCCCTTTCCTTCTCTCTCTCCCACTCTTCCCTTCCCTTCCTCTCTCTCTAAAAAGCCAAGACTGCCTGGCGCAGCCATTCCCTGCTTTCCATTTTTCAATCTTCTCTCTCTCTCCTTCTCTTGCGTCCGTTGCGCTCCCACTCCCAATCTCATTTTCTCTGGGACAAGTTGATCTCCAATCCAATCATCTTCCCTTCACTCTCCCTTTCTCCCCCTCGCTCCTTCTCTTCACCTTCCTTTTCTCACCTTCCCCTCCTCTCCCTCTATACACTTCGTTCTCGCTCCTTCCCTTTTCTTCTCCCTGGCTACAAACACGAGTTGACCTCTTGTTCATCGCCAACCTATTCCATCATCCTTCCACCCGTTCCTCTCCCACGCTCAAGTCTTTGAAATCCCTCTTTCACAACTCACTTCGATTCCGTGTCCCCCCCCCGCCTTCTTTGTCCTTTCTTTCACTTTCGACAAATCAGCCCATCTCCATGAAACTTTTTTCATTTCTCCTTACTGCTGCTTTCCTTGGTCTCGTCATTGACCATGGAGTGGACGCAGCCCCACCTGGCAGAACTGGTAGGTTTCTTACTTTGCTTGCTGCTATCCCGTCCCTGGTTACGGCCTTTCATGAGTACGGTTGGATTACAGCTGGCTAACGATCCTTTTATTACACTAGTACTGTTTACATCACCCCCACGTGGTTCAGTGATCAAATCGCCTCGTAGTTCTGAAGCAAGTTCCACAAATTATAACAGAGGTATGCAGATGAGAGGGTACGGGCAGGCTTTTGATGGATTATTTGATCCTTCATAGTCGTGCTAACCACCCATCTCCTTCTTACCTATATTTTCTATGCCTTCATCATTTTATTCTTTTACCGTTGTACAGCGCCTGAAATTGTAAGTGGATTTCTTTAATTCCTTTTTTTCCCTTACAGGAAAAATTTCCTTCCTCCAACCATTACCATACACTCATTGTCTTATCACCTTATTGTCGCGTCACTCGATCAACCAGCAACCTGTTGTCCTTCGTAAGTATGACTGAGAGCCATACCCCTGAAATAGAAGGTGTTCGTAATACTCCATGGTTTACGGTCACGGTCTGTAATGACAATGCATCCTATATAGATAATCAGCGCAACTCCAGGACCGTAAATGGAGAGCACTCATCCGAGAGCCCCAACGTAAGGATTCTATGCTTTCTTTGAAACGGAGGTGCCAGAGAAAAGTCTCTTTCATAGGTCGTCAGCTCATTATCGTATTCATCCACCTACCACTCTTTTAACCTATTAACCATGGCTGGGTGGGATTTTTATGGTATTACTATTAGGGCGCATCGATCAGGAAATCGTCCAGTAAAGTCGTTGGCGTCGGTCACACTGGTACAACGACCACTACCGTTAAGGTATAGCAAAGAGAGTGGAGATGTAAACTCTCTTGAGACACTCGCAATTATTTCAACTGACTAACTCTTCGAATCGTCCTTGGACAGAGTGCTTCTTTGAAAGAAACGGAAAAGGTAAGGATCAAGTAAATTAGAACCGGAGCGATTGTCCCTATGGAAAGCTCAGTTCGGGATCCTCTAAGATGGATTATAGCGCTAAAAAAAAAGGGACTCACGCTATTGAGCATTATCTAGGTCCTTGAAACGTTGGAGGGCTGGTTTGTTCATTACAAGGTAGGCCATTATATATATTTACTTCGGGTCTCTAAATACGGATACTTTATGGCAAAAAGCACTAAAAACTATTATTCCTTACAATCAGAGTCTTCCGAGGGAAACTAGGATGGTATGAGTACTGCGTAACTGGCTACTGCATCAAAAATCAGCTATTTCTGTTGAAATGCGCCTACTAAGTTCGCTGGTGTTTATCTATTTGGGCTTTTTTACTAGGCACATTACGCTACAATCCTAAAGGCAACCGATAAGGTAAGCATGATCTATGGGGTAGAGGAAAATCAAATTTTAAACGCTAGGCTGAACCTATCTACTTTGTTTATATTATGATGTCATACCTCACCTATGTCATCATCACTAAAACTTTTCCATATCCATTTATAGTATACCTTTGAGGCGTGGAAATCTCTTTCTAAATCTTCCAATGCGGAAATTCCAGATAATGTAAGTGCCATTGAGTTGATTATTTTTTCGTTCTACCCTGAAATACCCCTTATTCGCGTGGTGGCTGCATGAATGCAAATTTTTTGCCTTCCCCTACTGATTCTTAGCATTAACCGTTACTTTTAAATTATGCTCAGGAATTAAGCACGTTAAAGGCCAGAATGATCGATGCCGAATGGAAGGCCACCATTATCAGGGTAAGTTGTCGATTGAATGTGCGGTTGTGGTATTAGAGAACAGTAGGAAATTATCCTTGGGATATCTGGATAATGCCTTTTGAGTTCTTCGGGCCTTCTCTAGTCGATTTTAATCTTGCTTGCGTACACTTTCCTCGTCGAGGTCGAAAAAATAATCTTTTCTTATCCCTTCTTTATTAATTCTTTGCCCTTTTTGTAGTCTGAGATGCACGATCCAAATTCGATTAGATCGAGGTGGCTCGAGGCTCCAAGTGATAAGGATGTAAGATAAGCGAGTGGGATGTTTCTTTTTACAAACCCATAGGATTTATGGACGGGTTTAGATGGGCATTTATTTTCCTTGATGGCTAGTCATCGAGAAATAATCCGCCATTTAGCACAACTCTTTGTGACTCTCTGTGGTGAATAAAGGCCCATGTGGGTAGGAGTTCGTTAACCCCTCAATCTCCTCCTTTTTAGCTAGAATACCCTGTTGTTGCTCGTACAGAAATAAGCCGCATTGAGGGGGTAAGATCAATCTTTATCGCGAGCGTTTTAGTGAATGGATTGGTTGCATATTTCTCATCTCTTTCCCTTTTATATGTACTCCTTCCGTTTCTTTGCTGCCACGCGTATCCACATATTCTGCTATCTTTAGGATATCAAATCAATCCCGGGTGACTTTCTGCATAATTCTGATGTAAGGTTTCGTCAGTATTTGCACGCGCTTGTTCTAACGTGAAATCATCTAATTTGCGGATTTGTAACTCATACTGACTTTTCACATATATACTTCCTTTATCCCAATCATAGAAAATATTCACACCAGAAGATGTATGTTATTCAGGTTACGAGTTCAGCCTGTTTTCTCTTAGTTTCCTTTCTAAATAATCATCTCTCTACTTTCATCGGGGTAAATTCAGGTTCCATACATCTACAGCTATCTGGAATGGGTAAGATTTTGCTTTTTCTTGAGGAGAAAGGAAAATTGAAGCGTTATATGCACTGATTTGTTCTTCTTGAAAATATGCCTTGTGCACTTATTCTAGAGAACGAAACAGGTATCGAGTGACATTCAACGTTTCGGAAGAGCCACGGCTAACGATGAGGCCGCGCAAATGGTACGTGTTATTATTGGTTGATAAGCGCCGTTATAGGACGCTTGATAAACAACCAAATTAATTGTCTCTCGATGCCACATTCATTGATTTCAATCTGACATTTTCTACCGTTCCCAACTTCTTTCTTTCCTATTGAATTATATTTCTGCAATAGTGGGTAAAGAAATGGAATACTGATCTGAATCAGTGGGAATTTTGGTTTAGTCGCCTTAAGCAGGGTCAAATGGGTCAACAGCCAAAAATTCCTTCCTTGGATATGCCTATCCGTAGTGGATCGTCTGAATTGGAAGCACCTTCTACATCAAAGGTACGTGACCATGTGAAAGTGCCTGTCCTAGTCGCTAAATATCCCTATGGTAACTCATTGTGGTACACTCTTTTTCGCTCATTTTCCTCCTTTCCCTCGCCATTATTTTGACTTTTGTTTCAAAATAAACCCCTGCGTTCTCGATAAAGGTAAGAGTTGAGATGATGGGAGCGAGGGAAAATGGCGAAGAGGATGAGAGGATATAACATAAAAGTGATCTTTTTTACTTGTGCCTGAACTCACCATTAAATTATCTTGCTCATTTAGCTTTTGAATGATTTCCGAGAAAGAGCTGATCGCTTAAACGTAAGTTCATCATGGACGGGAACTGGAGGCTAGCACATCTAAGCGTGTTTTGGATTTAAATAACAATTTCCACTTCCTTTTGCCGCATGACGCCTTCTGCTCTCCCCGCAACTTCGGGCATCTTGATATTTTGTGCTGCAGGATAACCCTGAAGCTGCTTCCAAGGTTTGTACTAATTTCTGGACTTTGATTGGATTTTCTTCACATGGGCGTACTCTGAATATCTTATGGCCTCTAACCTGTGATCATCTTGACTACATAGGATACGAAGGATCAACTTATCAAAGTAGTTTTTTTTATTGATCGGTAAAGGAAACAAGTAGGGTATAATATGTTAAACTAAACAGTACGGCCCCCTATTATCTATTTAGGAAATTGATGGATTCCGTAAAATTTCCACTGAGTATCTTTTGACCAAAGGCCTCTCAGCCAGCCCTGTAAGTTACCGAATGTCTTGTGACTTTAGCTTTTTGTTTGGCAACTTCTATAATGTGCTGGTGCTGGTTGGATGATTCCCCATCTACCTTCATTGCACCTGGTAGGAGATATTGCATCATGATCTATACGAAGCGTAGTTGATGGCTTTCGTATCCGACTCATCCTTCTTAACTCCTTCCATTTACTCTTGACTTATCTCTGTCTCTCGCATATTATGCACTCTCTCGATTGGGGCAGGAAATTCAGGGCACTGTTGCTAAAGTTATCCGGGATTTGAATGGCATAAAGATCGATGGTCAGTGGTGATAAATAAGCCTCTAGGATCCAAAAGTAT